>JANRMT010062810.1:19619163-19638890 GCA_026402145.1 Polypterus bichir lapradei | reverse complement strand
ATATATAGATATAGATATATATAGATATATATAGATATATAGATATATAGATATATATATAGATATATATAGATATATAGATATAGATATATATATATAGATATATAGATATAGATATATATAGATATATAGATATATAGATATATATATATATATATATAGATATACATACATATACTGTAGATATGTTTTTATATATATAGCAGCGTAAAGGGACTTCGTCTTTGACGCTGATGTCCGAGGTTCGATCCCCACGAGGGGTGTAGTGGAGTATGTACGCCTGATGAGCCCAAATAAGGGCGTGTCGTGTACTCTTTGCATTATTTGACAGTAAACTATGTTTTTTAACACACACACATATATTCACTTTTTAGGAAGTGATTGATATTTTCCATTACATTGATTTAAAAACATAGCTAAGACATTACTAAAGATACAAGTTGGTATTATTGCTTGAAATGACTGATTTCAAATTTATTATTCACATATTACTGCAAGGACCCATTTTCAGAAGTCATTAACCCAGTGTCCTACTGGTAAATTCATTTTCTTTATGCCTAATTAACCATGTTTAAAATGCTAAATTATTAGAGAATCCGTTGTAGTTTTGTTAGCATGGCTGGAGTCTGTGCTCTGTTCAATAACGCAGAGCAAAATGTCTTTCTTTGGATTGCAGGGGCCTAGCAGTTCTAGAGCGTAATTCTGTTTTAAAAATGGCCAAAATGAAACAGCTTCCTCAAGAAACACACAAGTCTATTCTGTTTTTTCAAAAAGCAACATTAATTCTATTTAAGAAGTTGCTTAGAAACTGAAGATTTCATACAAATGTGTCTACCACTGACTTGAAGTATTGTTGTTGTTATTACTATTATTATAATAATAAACAGGATAGTTAAAGAAAAGGAATTTACAGATGCACAACTGCACAAGAGTCTAAGGACATCGGTGTGTATTTTGGGAAATAAACACCATACAGGTCCTTACTTGGCTGTTTCCTTAAATGCTACATGCCAAATACAACTGCCGTCTGTGTCAAGGAAAGCAAAATGTTAAAATGGGCAAAAGCACACAAGATATTGAATGGTGAATTTCTGGGTAATTCCAAGCTGTTGTTTTTTTTTTCTGTTTACTTTTAGTTGCCAGTTTCAGATATGGCTTTTTCTTTGAAATTCTGCCTTCTGGAGTCATCTTTTCACTAACAAATACAGTATTTGTGATAAGACAGCTGTATTTTCTGCACTTTCCAAAAGGCTACTGTTGTATTCTAACTCAATTTCAGTTATCTTTTACTGCTTATTTGCATGACTCACTTTCTTCACAGTGATACTTATATCATTTTTATATCATGTATCATGCAACTGCTTCTATGTACTCCTTCTTTAAAGTGATTTTGTCCCAACTATACCCTTAAGTGGCTATTTGATTGGTCAGTTGTCTTTGGCTTTAAAATTTGAATCCAACACCTTCAGAAAATCTACAACACAAACCAGTTTTTACATTATTCAAAAATCTTTAAAGAAGCTAATTCTTGGTAGTTATCTTCTTTGTTTTCTGTAATGCTACACTAACACAGTGTGTAAGTTATTAGATGAAATTTTACATTACATTATACTGCACCCTTAGAAAATAAATAAATTGAGACTACCCTGCAGCATCTGTGAAGTAGTTAAATTTCTACCTCTTGGTGAGGTGATCAAATTGAAATCGGATTAATATACAAGTAATAGCAATAAATCTGTGTCAGATTGCACACAAGGGCAGTGCCAAATTATTTTTCAGTGGGCACTGCAGAACTTATAGTAACATTTTGATTGGCAGATGACAAAGCATTTGCTTGCAGCGCTATTTCTGTCATAACATTCTTCAGAGGATTGTGCTCATGAGTGAATAGGTTTTCAATGAAAGATGTCACCAGAATTGATGGAATTCTAAATACAAGAAATTGTGATTCTTTAGAAAGAAGAGATATGCAAAATATTTAAAAACCCCAAGGAGTGGAGTGGCCACCTGTCAGATCCTGTTAAAATGTATCCAAGAAAAACAACACAAGTTCAAAGAGAATGCAAATTGTTCTTTAATGAGTGACATAAAACGTTTCCACACTGATACATTTCTGCCACTAGGGAATGTCCTTGATCAACTGCTGGGAACCCAGGAAGTTAATGAAGTCATAAGGAATTCTGCCATTACATGTGGAAGTAGGACATAAGTGTGTGTGTTACTGGAAGTGATGTAAACAGATGTAATGTGATGTTTTAGAGGTGAGTTTGAGGACTTTTGACCCTTTACTGATGGCCGTGGCCCTTTATAAATAGAAAATGCTCATCTTTTAAAACTCTGATTAAGGCAAGCACACATTTTATACAGTTGCACTATAATATTGCATTCATCATCTTGAATATCCTAATGTTTGATGTTTTACCTAATTATGCCACTCATTCATTGTCCTATAATCTTGATGTCCTTTAAAATGTTAATATAACAAATAGTCTTAATAGTGCATTTAAAGTTTCTACCATTAACACTACGTCAATGAAAAGTTTTATTGCTGCATGTTTCAGTGCTTACTTTTTCACATGCACTTTTCTCCTGTTTATACCTAAAGAAGAAACTACTACACATTTTAATGATTTGTTTACATAAATATAGTAGAGAGCGCTGATTTAGATTTTGAAAATATCAAGCTGATTTTAGAGAAATGTACATTTTTGGACATTACTGCAGGCAACATAAGTGACAATGGGAATTGTCATTTGTAAAACCTCTATCTTTCTGTGAACATTAGATTCTTACCTCTGTGATGTAAGTGATTATTGCCACGTTTATTGTGTTTTGTTGCCTTTTGTCAGCAAAGGTACTTTCTGAACCTCTTTATAGCGCTTATTCCTACTTTAGTTGTCCAGTAGTCTAGCCATTATATACATTGGATCAGTCATCCAGTGACCTGTCCACAATGACATCTTCTGTCAATACCTTCATATTATAATATTGAATTTACACTTTTTATAAATAGAATTGTTAAAAAAATGTATATATAGCTAAAACCACTATAGCAGTTATCAGAACACACTTGCACAAGCTCAGTAGTATCAGATGGTCTAGTTTTGTCAATAAATTGCGAATACGCTGGGATGATATCTCTCTAAAATCTAACAGCCTTTAGATGTCTCCTATATGCTTTGATGAGTGTCTGGACTCTGGATGGAGGTATTTTTCTCCCTCTGCATGAATGCCTTTGTTGATTTCGAACTGTGTTTTGGGTCATTGTCTTGTTGGAATATCCAACCCCTGCGTAACTTCAACTTTGTGACTGATGCTTGAACATTATCCTGAAGAATTTGTTGATATTGGGTTGAATTCATCCGACCCTCGACTTTAACAAGGGCCCCAGTCCCTGAACTAGCCACACAGCCCCACAGCATGATGGAACCTCCACCAAATTTGACAGTAGGTAGCAGGTGTTTTTCTTGGAATGTGGTGTTCTTCTTCCGCCATGCAAAGCACTTTTTGTTATGACCAAATAACTCAATTTTTATCTTGTGGTGTTGTGTACACATTTGGTGTCATTTGTAAATTTCTTAAGCTGACTAAGTAGATGTTAATTGGCGTCAAATAAATAACCTCTGAAAGACTTGATTGATGACTTCACCTGATGTACTGAATTATTTTCTCAGGTCCGCACTTTGAGCCTTATGTATAAACGGTGGTATTCACAAAAATGTTGCGTACATCCATTTCCACGCTCACATCGAGATGTATAAAAAATAAACTCGGCATAACGCTACGGACGTATTCACGGCAGCCTCAGACAATGCATACACACATTTTCTGCTTGGTTTTCTGTGTAGTTTCCATTTCTTTCTTAGATTCGCATCCATGATGTGGGCTTTATCAAATACACCAAAATTAATTGCACATCATTTACAGATTTAAGACACTCAATTGTAATGAGTCTGTAACAATATAATGGTGCACGTAATGGCCAAGCTATTCCAACTACAATGACTTCTTTTGTTAGAAGACACCTCAAACGAAAGAATTAGAAGAGAGCGCTTATTTACAGATCATACTGATGTCTTGTGCCATGAAGATGACTGGCTTCTAAGTCAATTTAGATTAGCTATTCTCTTGGAGCTGTGTGCTGTTTAGAATATTAGGATGTATACTTCATGTTATTTTTATGATGACATTCGTTAAAGAATGTATATTACATTTTACAGATAAATGTGTTATCTTCATTTAAATAATATACACCATTAATAATTAAACATGTGGGGGCACAGTGGCGAGGCGGAAGCGCTACTGCCTTGTAGTAATGGGGTCATGTCCTGGGTGTACCCTGCCTAGAGTTTGTATGTTTTCCTGGTGGGCTTCCTTCCAAAGGGATGCAGGTTAGGGGATTTGATGATGCTAAATTGACGCTACTAGTGTATGAGTGTGCTCGTATTCACCCTGCCATTAGCTGGCACCTCATACGGGGATTGTTCTGGCCTCACATTTTATGCTTGCTGGAACTGGTGTGACCCTGGATAGATGAATAGATGGAATAATTAAACGTATAATGAAGATTTTTCAATGTTCCTTAAGCATTCTGAAGAATCAGCATTTTAAGCATACAGCAGGTTTTACTTTTATTACAGACACTTATTGTTGTTGATTCCTTGCGTGGAGAAAGAAAACAAAAAGGCAGGAAGTAGCGGTTGGTATGTTTGACAGAGGCAGTACTGCCGCAATAAAGAAAGACCATCCAGATTAACATTTCATTGAAATTCTCTTTTTACACATGCTTTTGCTATTGTCTTTTAACTCAACACTGAATGGAAGTGGTTATTTATATTGATTTGCATATTCAAATAAGTGAAATTCTGGGAGGGCTGTAGGCTCGTGCATGTGCATTAAAATTCATGTTGAGTGGGATTTATAAAGGGAAAGTATGTAGAACTTTGCCTACACACAGTTTTATACATCTGATTTTTTTCTGCATACACACATTTATAGTTTTGTCCGTACACCATGCTTTAGGTTGAATTCTATGCCAAGTGTTATACATGAGGTCCGTTGTCCCATTCCGTTTTTCTGATTACAGTTGCTTTTAGATTCAGGATTTGTCTTCTGCATGGAAATCACATTAAGGTGTTTTTTTTAATAAAGTGTCAGTAATCTATGAGCTTTCTTCTGTTTTTGCATACTATTTCAAGAGCTTGTCTGTAAACTTTTCAACTTTGTTTCACCAGAACTCTTGTGGCTATATTGAACATAACTTTGACACTACTAATCTTTCAATTTTTCTAAATAGAGTTTTAAATTATTTTACAATCTTATTTGGGCATATAAAACTTGCTATTCCACGTTAGCTGCAGTCACGTGCTGAAATAAACTTACTAAATGTTTAGAATGAATGTTTTAATTTCTTTCAGTAACATTGGTAAAATTCCATCTGGCCCAGTAGATCAGTAGTTGCCTTTTTTATATGGAGTGTCTCTTTTTAACAGTAGAAATGCCAGAGCAATACCTGATTGAGTTCGTTTTGGCTTTTCTCTGTTAACTTTTCAAATTATTGTAATTTCCTGTACTCTTCTTGGTTTATAGTTTTTTGCTCGTTTTAATTTCCTGTAAAGCAATCTTTTAAGTCAAGTGTTTTTACAATATCTTCAACCCGGCCATTTCTATTGTATTTTCTTCTGGGTTATATTTGGCATAAGAATTGGGATCTCCCTAAAATGACAACCTCTATTATTTGTAATGCAAGTACTGTATTATTATTTCCTTACTGTAAATTCTATAGGTGTTTCTTCATTACCAAATTTTTTTTAATTTATTTATATATTTCTTTTAAAGTTCTAATTACCCATTATCACCACATATTCCATACACTCCTTTGTTTGTGCAACAATATACCACTGTTTAAATCATCGGTATTTGATGACGTTTATCAGTCACTTAACCATTGAACTTTTGTTTTGCTCCAGTAATTCAGACCCCCCAATACACCTGTTCTTTTGATAATATCTTTAATCTAAATATTGTTTTTGATGTATAGCGCCATCCCTCCTCCTCCCCTTCTATTTTGTATTGTTTTTAAACATTCATAGCCACTGATATTTTTTCCTCTCAATCATTTTTGGTAATCCATGACTCTGTTATTCTAATGATACATTAATCCCAAGATAATGCTACTGCCTGTAGCTCTTGTATTTTGCGTCTTATGTTTCTCATGTTTAAGAGAAGACATTTTAACAGTATAGTTTAGGAGCTTGCTTTATGGCTAAACTTTCCTTTAATAGGATTTGTCTTCCTTGTTAGTTGTAAATCAGTTTTTCCTCCAGTTTAGTTTAAATATGCATACACTTCTCTATATATGTTCACCCCAGAATATTTGTTCTTTTTCTTCTTGTTCATGTGAGCCATATTTTTTAGTAAAGGAAGTCTTTTTTTGGTGAAAGGATTTCCAAGACGGAGAACTAAAGCATTTCTTTTTTTAAATCATGTATTCATCCATGCATTGTGACTGGAGATTAACTTCTTAAGATGCAGCTTTTTCCCTGGTGCTGGCAGCATTTCAAAAAAAAAATATATATATATATATATATAAAATATATATATATATTTGTTTTTTGCTTGGGTTTATTTACTAGTTTCTGCTATGTGTCTTATGAAGAATATGCATGTCATGCTTCCAGTGTGGTTTGTCCTAACTTGAAATACTTTATAGCAAATTTACCTTTAACCAGATTTCATCTGTACCCCTGTGTTCTAGTTTTAAATAATTTATTTTAAAGTAACTATTAGCACCTAGGTTACTATTCATCTTCTAATTTTCAGTTTGCCTAAACTGAAAAGGGTTTCATTTATCTAGTCCAGGGTCTCTTAACCTGAGGTCACGTGGCCCGTGAGGGTCATTTAAAAATTAACATTTACAGTATATTCACTATATAGCCTGGTACTGTTGATTTAGAGTAGATGTAGTAGTAGTAATGGTAGAAGAAAACGTAATAGTGGTAAACCTGTTTTAATTTGCACAAGAGGATTGTATTTCATAATTATAATGAGTGGCCATTATTTTTTGCGTAAAAAGGAGTGTTTTTTTAGATTGTTTACTTTAAAGTTTAATAATACTTTGTGTATGTCATGTATGTCATATATGTATGAGACAATCAAGTCTTGATAAATAAAGTACATTATATTCATCGCATGCAAAGTTGTGTTTATGTGAATGTTTCTGGGGGGTCCATAGTTTTGATCAGATTCTTAAAGGGGTCCATGACTGAAAAAAGGTTAAGAATCACTAATTTAGTCCTTTCTCGTAGCCTGTGCACGATAGGCTTGGAATCAGTCTAGTAGTACTTTTCTGAACTTACTCTGGTTTTATTTAAGTTCCTTTATTGCTGTATGGCCAAAACATAACAGGTATTTTTTTTTCTATTTTACTGTTTGCACCAACAAGCAACAACAGCAAGCAAACATATAATGAATAAAATAGCTTTTACAATACAAGTTTCACAGCACAAATGCAGCATTAATTCTCATGTCTCATGAGCACTAATGCACTTGTCATGATGTTTATTGGGACTTCATGTCTTCTGAGGAACACCCTTTAGACTGGTGGCCACACAGGCCTGTGTCTGGACTAGGCTGTATGTGTTGTATCTCTGAATCCACAGTTTCACAGAGCAGCCTTTTCTCACAGCTTGCAGTGTGAGTGGATAACAGAAGTGAAATGGTTCACAGCTTTCCATTATTGACTGCTATTGATAGCAAAATAAATCCATGAAATATTAACCACTTATCTGAGTTTTTCAAGGCTTGCTAGCAATATTGACTATACCCTCTACATTATAAACAAAATTGTGTACTTGCTAGCACTGATTTGGATATTGAATTTCTTTATTGTACAGCAATCCTTATTCTTATATTGTTTCATTGATATCAAAGTTTTATCCGCAGTTCTGAAATGCTTCTTAAATTTTTCTCAGTCCAAATTCATTAGCTCAAAATTTTCTTTGGAAATTACTTCACATCAGGAGGTAACATTCTGGATAACCAACATGCATAGGTAATACTCAAGCTTAAATCTTCATGAAGAATGGGTTGAACTAACCCATATCTAATCAGTATAGTGCCTGCCATCTTAGGCACCATCACTTTCTGATTTTTTACATGTTGCTCCACAGTATTAATACAGTATGTTCTTCCATGAATGCCAAATGCCAGCGTGACCTTGAGTCATATTCAGTAGACATTCTGTCAAGCCGTACTTCTGTGGCCCTTCTCTTGACTGACATATAAAGTACAGTGGTTCTGCCACACATGGACCAGATGAAGACAATTGTTCTCTAACATTAGAAATTCAATAATAGCATGTTAATTGATTTATGTAATTTTTAGCATTCATGTTGACATGGTCCTTAAACCAGAAAATTACAAGATAAAACACATAAAGCTACAAAAATTCAATTGAAATATTTTAGAATACAGAATGTTGATATATTGTGTGTGCAAGAGACCAGATGGAAGGAGAGTAAGGCCAGATGTATCAGAGGTGGGTTCAAATTGTTCTACCCTGGTGTAGATGGGAGGAGAAATGGGATAGGGGTTATCTTAAAGGAACAGTATGTCAAGAGTGTTTTGGAAGTGGAAAGAGTGTTGGATGGACGGTTTATTATGAAGCTGGAAATTGATGGTCTGATGATGAATGTTGTTACTGCATACACCCTGCAAATTAGGTGTGCAGTGGATGAGAAAGAAGGTTTCTGGAGTGAACTGCATGAAGTGGTGGAGAGTGTACCCAAGGGATAGGGAGTGGTGATTGGAGCAGATTTTAGTGGACATCTTGATGAAGGAAATAGAGGAGATGAGGAGGTGATGGGTAGGTATGGTGTCAAGGAGAGGAATGAAGAAGTTCAGAGGATAGTGGATTTTGCAAAAAGGATGGGCATGACTGTGGTGATTACGTATTTTAGGAAGAGTGAGGAACATAGGGTAATGTACAAGAGTGGAGAAAGATGCACACAGGTAGATTGCATCCTATGCAGAAGAGTCAATCTGAAGGAGATTAGAGACTGCAAAGTGGTGGCAGAGGAAAGCTTAGTTAGGCAGCTTAGGATGGTGGTCTGTAGGGTGATGTTGGAGATCAAGAAGAGGAGGCTAGTGAGGGCAGAGCCAAGGATCAAATGGTGGAAGTTGAAAAAAGAAGACTGTAAGGTAGAGTTCAGGAAGGATACAAGACAGGCAGTAGCTGGTATTGAAGAGCTACCTGATAGCTGGGCAACTACAGCAGAAGTGGTTAGAGAGACAACTAGAGTGGGGCTTGGTGTGACATCTGGACAGAGGAAGGAGGAAAAGGAAACCTGGTGGTGGAATGGAGAAGTACAGGAGAGTGTACAGAGGAAGAGGATGGCAAAGAAGAAGTGGGATAGTCAGAGAGATACAGAAAATAGACAGGAGTAGAAGGAGATAAGGCGCAAGGTGAAGAGAGAGGTGGCGATGGCTAAAAAAAAGGCATATGATGAGTTATATGAGAGGTTGGGCACTAAGGAGGGAGAAAAGGACCAGTGGGCGAGACAGGTGGGCAGAGCTGGGAAAGATGTGCAGCAGGTTAGAGTGATAAAGATGGATACATATTCACAAGTGAGGAAGGTGTGTTGAGAAGATGGAAAGAGAACTTTAAGAGGCTGATGAATGAAGAAAATTATAGAGAAATGGTTGGATGATGTGGAGATGGTGAATCAGGAAGTGCAACGGATTAGCAAGGAGGAAGTAAAGACAGCTATGAAGGGGATGAAAAATGGAAAGGCCATTGGTCCAGATGATATATCTGTGGAAGCATAGAGGTGTTTAGAAGAGATGGCAGTGGAGGTTTTGACCAGATTGTTTAATGCAGTCTTGGAAAGTGAGAGGATGCCTGAGCAGTGGAAAAGTGTACTGGCACCAATTTTTAAGGATAAGGGGGATGTGCAGAACTGTAGTAACTATAGTAGGATAAAATTAATGAGAAACAGCATGATGTTTTGGGAAAGAGCAGTGGAAGCTAGGTTAAGAAGGGAGGTGATGATAAGTGAGCAGCAGTATGGTTTCATGCTGGGGAAGAGCACCACAGATGTTATGTTTTCTCTGAGGGTATTAATGGAGAAATATAGAGAAGGCCAGAAGGAGTTACATTGTGTTTTTAAGGATTTAGAGAAAGCATATGACAGGGTGCCTAGAGATTGGTATTGTACAATTAAGTTGGGAGTGGCAGAGAAGTATGTAAGAGTTATACAGGATATGTACGAGGGAAGGCAGGAGTGATGGATGCATTCAATGTGGAGGTGGGATTACATTAGGGATCAGCTCTGAGCCCTTTCTTATTTGCTATTTTGATGGACAGGTTGACAGACAAGATTAGACAGGAGTCCACTTGGACTATGATGTTTACAGATGACTTTGTGATTTGTAGCAAGAGAAGGGTGCAGGTCGAGGAGACCCTGGGGAGTTGGAGATGTGCTGTAGAGAGGAGAGGAATAAAGGTCAGTTGGAACAAGACAGAATATGTCTGCGAATGAGAGGATGGTCAGAGGAATGATAAGGATACAGGGAGTTGAGTTGGCGAAGGTGGATGAGTTTAAATAATTAGGATCAACAGTACAGAGTAATCGGGAATGTGGAAGAGAGTTGAAAAAGAGAGTGTAGGCAGAAAAGAGTAGGTGGAGAAGAGTATCAGGAGTGATTTGTGACAGACAGGTACCAGCAAGAGTAAAAGGGAAGGTCTAAAAGATGGTAGTGAGACCAGCTGTTATTTACTTTGGGTGTGATGAGGATAGACAGGATTAGGAACGAATAGCTCATGTTGGATGATTAAGAGTCAAAGCCAGAAATGCGAGATTGCGTTGGTTTGGACATGTACAAAGGAGCGATGCTGGGTATATTAGGAGAAGGACACTAGGGATGGGGCTGTCAGGCAAGAGGAAAACAGGAAGGTCTAAGAGGAGGTTTATGAATATGGTAAGAGAGGATATGCAGGTGGCGAGTATGACATGGAAAGATTCAGAGGTCAGGAAAATATGGGAACAGATGATCCGCTGCATCGACCCCTAATGGGAACAGTCGAAAAATGAAGAAGATCATCACAGAAGCTAATCTTTGGCCAGTGATAATTCAGCACTGTAGAACACCTGTTCTATGTTCAGGTTTAAAATTCTGTGATCATCCCTCAGCCCAATTTATTATTTAATCATTTTTGCCAAAAGCACAATGATTCACTTGATAGCATAGTTTAATGAGAGAAGAATCTATAGATGAATTTGGTTTCATGTCAGACTTGCCAAAAGATAACTAAACTTAAAAGTAAGCTCATATTTACATTTACAATGTGGACAAAATACATAAAACCTTTTTTTTCTCTCTAAGTGAAGTGCTTTCTTCTTTCTGTACAATGTGATGAAACAGCTGTCACAGGCGGCTGGGGGTGGAGCCCAGCCGGGACGCCCGAGGGGACGGGAGGAGGGCTGGTGCCTCCTCCCGACCACGAGGGGCGACCGCCTTGGTTTTGTTGGTGGCCTCGGGTAAGGGGCTTGGAAGCCCAACCCTGTAGGGGCCCATGGCCACCACCAGGCAGCGCCCCGGTGCCTGAAGAAACCTGGAGCCCAGCACTTCCGCCACACCAGGAAGTGCTGGGGGGAAGAAGACACGGGACACCCAGAGGGCTTCCGGGTGCGCAGCCAGCACTTCCGCCACACTGGGGCGTGTCCACGGAGGAATGCCGGGAAGCAGCTGGAGCCCATCCGGGGTGTGATAAAAGGGGCCGCCTCCCTGCATTCGAGAGCGGAAGTCGGGTGGAAGAGGACGGAGCTGGAGAGAGGACTGGAGTCGGCCAGAAGGAAGGCATTGGTGCTTGTGAGGCCCGGACTTTGGGGGATCGGTGCTGGAGGCACTGGGTTGTGCACTAATTTGTAAATATTGTAAATATAATAAATGAGTGTGTTGGGTGACAAACCGTTGTCCGCCTGTCTGTGTCCGGGTCCCGTTCCACACAGCATTGCATCATAAACAGCTCATTAACGATTGACCATAGACTTAATATCAACTGGAGACAGTTTGCATTTTCAAATAACCTTCTGAAGAGAAAACCACATTAAAGCTGTTTTATTAGTGTATGGTCTGCAGCAACACTGACAGTTGTTTGTTTTGATTTTACTGCTGTCTGATATACTGTTTGCATAGTCTGTTTTATTTGAAGGATTATTTCTAAGAGTGGGAATGTTACAATATAAGAGATATGATTGGATCATAGCAGTGTACATAGATTATTTCATCCATCCATCCATCCATTATCCAACCCGCTATATCCTAATCACAGGGTCATTTTAATTTAAACTGACAATGGTTATTGGCCAGTCGTTTGATGGAACCTCTGTTTCATTCACATGGTTTTGACATTTTGCCATTCACTTGTTGCTTCATGATAGAAATTCCTGTTGTGGTTAACAAGCAACTTTGCAAAGTGCTGAAAATAAATGTTTATTTTTAAAATTTTTATGCCCAGTCTGCATTTCCCACTGATATAGTAATGACCATGGTGTTACTGATGTATTTTGGACTGCACTTGTCTTTTATGTAGGGTGCACTCATTGCAGAAATCAAAGACTCATTAGTGTAAAAATGAAATGTACAGTGGTCCCAAAAAGCAGGGCAACCATGCATTTAAAAAGGGGTTTTGCTTGGGATAATCAAGTTTTGTTTATATATATATACTAGTAAAATACCCGCGCTTCACAGCGGCGAAGTACTGCCTTAAAATTTTTATTAAGAAGACAATTAAACCTTTTTAAAACTGAGGGAAAATATACCAATAATTATTTGTTAAGGATCTCTTTGTATGCCACGTTGTCAGTTCGGCCCTCCAGTAGTAATATGACCAAGCTGTAGCTGTGCGCTGATCTTACTCTTGAGCATGCAACGTACAGTTGGCCATGTGAACAGTAATCTTGTTTCAAATCTCACAGCTTGGATTGCTGCTGTCATAATCGGTTTGAGTTTCATGGTTTGTTAAAATTACGACAGTATTTGTAGGACTTGTGTTGAAGAGACATTCGGCATCTGTCAAGCGTTGTAAGTATACAACCAGTTTGATTGATAACTTCACATCCAGCGTTGAGAGTTTAAACATTTCTAAACATCAAAGTGTCCACTACTGAAATAGTCACCTGTGAATCTAAGATGTTTAAGTGGCATTGGCGGTTGTCCAAAGGTGTAAAATATTTGGCCATTTCGGTACACTTAAGCATTTCACTCTTCTAGTGCTCCTGTGTAGTATAATTATCTCCTGTACCGTCATCAGTCCACACCTTGAACCTGTCCCAGTCATTCAATACATAAGACACAATGTTCCTCCGGATATCAAGAGTGAGCCTGATATGGCCGTGCAATATGTAACAAAGAGAATGGAAAAGGCAGGTGCCATCTCCGGGCATGGAAACCACTTGGTAAGTGACAGTTCTTTGATCGATGGTGATCACCTCGATAGACATGTTAATGGGGGTACGGTTGGAATGATAAAGGAAATGGGTACCTGAACAATGTGAAGTAAGTCTAAAATACCTACACAATAACTATAATCGTAATAAATGAACAATAAAACAGCGGAGAAGCCGTGGATTAAATAAAAAGGCTGTAGTTATCAGCAGGGAGACGTGAATACCGTGGCGAAGCAAGAAAGGGAATGTAGAGACTGGAGCGACAGACGGCCTTATACTGTATAGGCAGGCAGCCAACAACGTGGGAGGCGTTGGGATGGGAGACCCAACGCCGCTTCACACGGTGACCGAGCTGCAGGCTATGGACGTATATATGTATGTAAGTAGGATTCAGTTAGCGTTGGGAACCCGTGTACCAAATTTCTTGAAGATGCGCCCATAAGTAACAAAGACCGTTGAAAAGTTCAATATGACGGCCGACAGTGGCGTCATATCACTGAAATAACTACCAAATTTCAGCCTTCTACCTACACGGGAAGTTGGAGAATTAGTGACGTTGGAAAGTTCAATATGGCAGCTGACAGTGGCGTCACACCACCGAAATAAGTACGTACATTGGTTCGGTTAACGCAGGGAAGCCGTCTACCAAATTTCATTAAGATGGGGCCATGAATAAGAAAGTTCAAGATGGTGAACGCTGTTGATTGTTATGACCGTTACGCGTAGAATTTCGAAATGAAACCTGCTTAATTGTTGTAAGTAAGCTGTAAGGAATGACCCTGCCAAATTTCAGCCTTCTACCTACACGGGAAGTTGGAAAATTAGTGACGTTGGAAAGTTCAATATGGCGGCCGACAGTGGCGTCATACCATCGAAATAAGTACATACGTCAGTTTCGGTTAGCGCAGGGAATCTGCCTACCAAATTTCGTGAAGATGGGGCCATAAATAAGAAAGTTCAACATGGCGGACTTGTCGACCGTTATCGACCGTTATGACCGTTACGTGTAGAATTTCTAAATGAAACCTGCTTAACTTTTGTAAGTAAGCTGTAAGGAATGAGCCTGCCAAATTTCAGCCTTCTACATAGATGGGAAGTTGGAGAATTAGTGACATTTGAAAGTTCAATATGGCGGCTGACAGTGGAGTCATACCACCGAAATAAGTATGTACATTGGTTTCGGTTAGCGCAGGGAAGCCACCTACCAAATTTCGTGAAGATGGGGCCATGAATAAGAAAGTTCAAAATTGCGGACATTGTTGACCGTTACGCGTAGAATTTCAAAATGAAACCTGCTTAACTTTTGTAAGTAAGCTGTAAGGAATGACCCTGCCAAATTTTAGCCTTCTACCTACACGGGAAGTTGGAGAATTACTGATGTTTGGAAAATTCAATATGGCGGCCGACAGTGGCGTCATACCACCGAAATAAGTACGTACATCGGTTTTGGTTAGCGCAGGGAAGCCACCTACCAAATTTCGTGAAGATGGGGTCAGCCTTCTACCTACACGGGAAGTTGGAAAATTACTGACGCTGGAAAGTTCAATATGGCGGCCGACAGTGGCGTCATACCATCGAAATAAGTACATACATCGGTTTCGGTTAGCGCAGGGAAGCCGCCTACCAAATTTCGTGAAGATGGTGCCATAAATAAGAAAGTTCAACATGGTGGACGTTGTCGACCGTTATCGACCGTTATGACCGTTACGTGTAGAATTTCGAAATGAAACCTGCTTAACTTTTGTAAGTGAGCTGTAAGGAATAAGCCTGCCAAATTTCAGCCTTCTATCTACACGGGAAGTTGGAGAATTAGTGATGAGTCAGTCAGTGAGTGAGTGAGTGAGTGGGTGAGTGAGTGAGTCAGTGAGGGCTTTGCCTTTTATTAGTATATATATATATATATATATATGTATATATATATATATATATATATATGTATATAATCTACTTATATAATACGCTACCGTGGCTGTCCGTTTATCTGTCCAGGATTTTAAATTGCCTGTCGCTCAGAAACCATTTGAACTATTAACCTGAAATTTGGTGTACATATACTACATGATGTCTACTATCCGCTTTTGGGGTGATGATTTGTATTACTGTTTTTATTTTATTTTATTGTAGAATTAACTCTCGGCAGCGGCCAGCAGGGCGCCGTTCTCATCCCTACCACCTTCGCTGTCACTTCCCCTACCTCTTCATATCTTAAATCATTCTTGGGGCAGATTGAACACTTAAGTGAAAAATTAAGAAAAACGTACTAAGTAATTGCAACACAAACACTGACTCAGTTTCAACACGAAAAGATGCCAATGGAAGAAGAAAAGATGCAGAGCACTAGGGTGGAGAGAAGAAAAACTGCTCAGGAAACAGCAAGCACATCAACCTCCTAGCAAACGAATGATAAACGTACAAAGAAAGAGGAGGAAAACAATGAGTCAAGTGTATTCGCTGCACGTTATCGTGCAGTACGCCATTACTGGTATATAATATATCTCAACACCCTGAGTTCACAACAGAAGACTCCCAAACCTTGAAACCCTTGTGACAGGTTGGCAAGGTTCTTCCATGCTCCTGTAAACTGAAAGATATATTTCAATTACAGTATTATTACAGAATTAGCAACTGAAAAGATGTGTAGGCATCCCAATGGTGTTTTTAAATATATGAATAACAGAATGTTGTCGATAAACTATGATCCATACCTTGTCCCTTGTGTCTAATTTATCCTAATATTGGTTACAATAATGTCTAACACTTGCAATTTCTAATTCAGGTTCAGGTTAGCTATTGTTGAATAAAGATGTGGCCCTAAAGTGCAAATTGAAATATGCAAAAGCAAATAATACAAATGCAAATAACACATAGACAAATTGGAAAGAAAAACAAAAGTTCAAAGAGAAGCACACAAACAAATTCTTTAAAACAGTAAAAGGAGAGCATGTCGCAGAAAAACTGCAAGCTTTTTAATTGTGGATAAAGTGAGAAGTAAGATTTAAATCATTTTTGTGTGCTTTTTGCTTTTTCCCCCTCATATTTTATTCTCCCAATATTGAATCAAATAATCATTGCACAAGTCCTGTTCTTTTTTTTCTGATGCTACAGGACTCCTGAATTTAAGAGAATCATTGATGTGGTTATCTGAAACATCCATTTTCTTAACCTTTGACATTATATGATTTAAGGGACCCAAAATCTTCTCCAACAGCATTGAGCAAATCATTTCAGATCAATTTACAGTATCTTACGTAAGTCTGCCTTTTACGTGTTGACACAATCTGGTGTAAACCCAGAAAGATTTAAAAACTAGGTGTGGATATTGAGTAGGCTAAGTATCTTATTCAGGCCTCTATCCTGCAAGCCAGCATTTATAATTTTTGCACTGCTGTCCTTCATGTTTTCTAAAATATAGCTTTAATTTTCAAGCATTATCACTTTCTATAGGAATTAAAAATGGACGTTTTCATATTCATAGTTAGTTTTCTAAGACCAGAGAAGAATGTTCTGGGCAATGGTGAAGTGTGTTCTCTTTTGGTTTTTAAAATGAAAATAAGTGTTTCTGTCTCCGTTTATGTAAACTGGAAAGGTTTATACCTCATACCTCTGGACTTTCTCTTGTGCTGCTCTGTCATTTTTGTAACATGGTGTCCAAAACTACATACTGTACAGTAATTCAGATTAGGCCTGGCATATGTATTTTATAGCTTGAGCATAATTTTTCTTAACTCATACGCATCAGGGCAATATAACTTAACACTCTACTAGTCTTCTAAATAACTTCTGTACCGTGTCTTGATGTAGATAATGACAAACTCGCTACAATGTTCAGACCCTTCTGATAAGGTGCAATTTCATGTTACAGACCACTCATTGTATATTCAAATCTAACACTTTTTACATTCTTTGAGGTGGCTTACACTGTTTCAGATTTTATTTTATGCATACATTAAAAATTGACATTTTGCAACAGTTTCCCTTGTCTTTCTTTACACTTTTATATTTCCAAGTAAAAGTCCATTTTTCAGTGTTCTTTGATTAAAGTTTTTACTTAACTTCAGGTCATCCACCTGAAGCTAAGCATTTTTGGGCCCAGCCAGTACTTGGATAGGAGACCACCTAGGAAAAGCTTGGGTTGCTGCTTAAAGTGGTGTTGGTGATGCCAGCAGGGAGTGCTTACCCTGTGGTCTAAATGTGGATCCCAATGCAGTGATGAGGACACAGTGCTGTAAAAATGGCGCTGTCCTTCGCATAAGACATAAAATCGACGTCCTGACTCTCTGTGGTCATAAAAGATCCCTGGGCATCCTTCGTTAAGAGTAGGCTGTATCCTGATGGGCTCCCCACTCACTATGTAAAGCACTTTGAGTAGTGAGAAAAGTGCTATATAAATGCAAATTATTATTATTATTATTATTATTATTATTATTATTATTCTCCATGTTGCACTTTACATGCACTTATATTACATTTCATCTGCTATAAATCTGTACTAACCTGTTTGCTGTCAAGGTCCCTCTGTAATGATCTGGCTGATTTTACATTATCTGCCTTCCTGCCTAGTTTGGTATTTTTTTTTTTAATCTAATCAAGATCATTTATATATCTCTGTATTATAATATAAAATCTTGGGACGAGATGAGACTTTATTTCCTGTGACGAGACGTGATCTTTTGAAGAGAAATGGAGAGACACTTTCACGTCCCGCAAGACAGTCAAGTCACGCCCTACTTACAACCATTTTCAAACAAGACCATGTTCATCATCTAATCTCTCAGTTGTTGGAATGCACACTTCCTGTGCTCTCAGCTCTTAAAAATTTTAGACGTTCTAGAGGACACGTCTAAGCGAAGAAAAAAGAGCAGAGCGTCGAAAAGAGACCCAAAAGCGTTGGAGAGAAAAGAATGCAAAAAAGAAAGCAAACTGTGCCATGCCCAGGGCCAGAAAAAGACAAAGTACAACATCGTAAGGAATTCAAAAACGTTGTCGTGATACACATGCAGAGCAAGTTAGAGATAATGGAAGTAAGAAAATTCAAAAGTCTCAAAAAAGTGATAGTAAAGATCGCATTAGCACAAACAAATGGAAAATATTACTTGGTTAAATAAAGGAACAGCAAAAAGAAATCAAATAGTGTTTGAGGATGTCTGGGGGAGAAGAATGATAAGGCAGGGAGACAAAAGGACAGCTTACTGTACAGGCTTTTAAACTTACGAATCTTTGCATGCAGCAAGCCAGCAGCTGATCAAGGAAAGAAGAGGGAAAAAAAAAAAACACTGCATTTGTATCCCATTGTGTCACCATTTAAGAGTGGTTTTCGGAGGAGCGACCGCGTCTTCTTGGGGTGCGTTCAGCACCTCTCTTCACAAAGGCACCTTTCTGAACCCATGCTGACTCTTTACCAAATAGACATGTGTTCGAATTGTGCTTCTTGATCTTTTCTTTAATAATTCCTTCCATTAATGTACTTGTGATGCACGTTAAGCTTACTGGACTATATTTGCTTATATCAGTATGTTTAAGCAGCACTTCTCCCTCTACATTTTCTTTGTCACTTAGTACCTCCTTTGTAATCTATTGAGGTGTAGGATGGGGTTATCAGCTTTTTCGTATATCTATACTAATAAAAGGCAAAGCCCTCACTGACAGACTCACTCACTCACTCATCACTAGTTCTCCAACTTCCCGTGTAGGTAGAAGGCTGACATTTTGCAGGCTCATTCCTTACAGCTTACTTACAAAAGATGGGCAGGTTTCATTTCGAAATTCTACGCTTAATGGTCATAACTGGAACCTATTTTTCTCCATATACTGTAATGGACTTTAGCTCGATGGCCGTGGGGGGGCAGAGCTGCGTGTGACATCATCACGCCTCCCACGTAATCACGTGAACTGACTGTGAACGCAGTACGTAGAAAAGAAGGAAGAGCTCCCAAAGAGCGCTGAAGAAAAACGCTGAATACTTAATTCGCGAGATACAAGTTTAATGAGAAGACACGAGGTATAAACGAGACTGTGGATCAATTTGTAACGGAGTTAAAATTGCTGTAGCGAGAAACTTTTAAGTGCCGGGTCTTAGCTAACATTAAATAAAGCCGTGGACATCGCAACATCACACAAGAGAGCAGCTCACGTGAACTGACTGAACACAGTACAAGTGATCACTTTCATGCATCAAACCTGTTCAAAAAACGCATTACACAATTGACAAGGTAGGAAAAGAATATGCTCTGAGCTGAGCTCCACAGCTAACGCGGTCTTGCGGAAGCAACTTCGTCA
>JANRMT010062810.1:19540720-19579163 GCA_026402145.1 Polypterus bichir lapradei | reverse complement strand
GTTGAATTGCTTGTATTGTGGTGCAAGTCGTCTGTAGTTTCTCTGAAATATAGAAGAACATTAATATGTGTAAAAGACAGTACTATGCAGAAGGAGTTGCTCTAAATATCTAAGTTAATCATCCAGTACATTGTTTAAATTATACAAACACATAAAAGTGTAACCCTTACAATGTTCACCCAATACAGTCCCTAATGGGTCTTTTTTTTTAACTAAATTCTAATATCCTTTTTATATGCACTGTATTTTAAATTGTTCACCCCAATTTTACTTTATATTAATTTACCATTGTAACCTGTGAATCCAATTATCCTGCGTTTTAGAACAGATGACATTTAGATAGATGGATACATAGAAAGTTGGTTAGTACTATACTTGTCCCAAGAGGACATTTAGCTTTTACAGAAGCTCAGGAAATATAGAAATATAATAACAAACAACAACCCCTTTCAAACATATTTAAAATCACATAAAAAAAAAACAACTTCTGATTTGGCTAAAGATAAAAGAACAGACACAGGGTTTACATTGAAGCAGCAGTCCCATTCTCCAAGCAATGCAACTTAAAGATCAGATTAAATTTTAAATTATACTTATTATTAATTAAGGATACTTGTTAAGGCTGTATAATACACAAGTGAAATTGCATCTTTTGTTCTTTGTACATTTCTGGTCACCATGCTAAGCAAAAAAAGAAATAGTAGCTTAAAAGTGGAAGATTGAAATACATGATGCCACACACGTGCGAATGGGAGGCAACTAATGGGCCTGAATAGTGATAATTCCACACCAGACCAGGAGGTGGCGAGGTGCACTGACTTTCTCTCTCAATCCTCTGCAGACAGTTCACGGGAAATCCCACCAGGTCCCAGCTCCCATGATGATGTCACTTCCGATTATGTGTCTCCTGTGTATTCTTATCACAATGGCTAACTCTGACAGATTTAGGAAATTCAGCTTCTTTCATTCTGAGCATAGAAAGCTTTTCAACATTCTCAAAGTGATCGATGAAAGTAATCTACCAGAATTCTTCCAGTTAAGTAATGTGTAATAAAGTAAAGGACACTGGTAGTCATTAAAGAGAAGTGCATTCAAGGTGTAGGTCTGAAACCACTCATCACAAAGCATGGCAAGAACCTGAAACAAAGTTTGACATTTAAACAGTTTTTGCTTTGCTAACCACATGAACATAATGAACTGAATGGACAATCCTAATTTGTTTCTTTTTTACTGTTTTGTATATTTGGAGATACAGTTTGGCAAGTTACAGTAGAAGATTTTGGTTGCTGCTATGGCCGGTGTGTGATTTATAGCATATATAAAGATGTGCTTTCTCTTCTAGCCTTTTCAAATTTTGCTATATTTTTCAGTATTTTTTATATTTAATTGGGATTTTTCCTCCATTAACCAATCTGAAATTGCGTAACATCTAAGTGTAAACACAGTTCTACTTGTAAGTCTTCCTGAACCTGATATAGAAAGCCCTCTCCATGTTGAATTCTTGAGTTATAATAGAATTGCTCTTTGGTATCCCTTTTTCCGTTTCTTTCAATTTGTTTTGCAGCACTCCAGTAAGAGCCACATATTTTCAGGCATATGGAGAATTGTTCTGTGTGCACTTTTTCTCTCATCTCATTTATGAAGGTCTGTAATTCCAAGGCATCTTAGTTCCCTTCATTTCACACTTTTATTAACTACATGTAATTGTTTTAAGCATGATAAAAAAGGAGATGTAAATTACAACACCATTTATTTTACTCTATTGACTACTTTTGCTCCAGTTCCAATGTCCCTGAACCAGATAAGATTGGTTGAATTGATGGACTATTAGTAACGTTTTTTTATTTATTTATTTGTTTATTTGTTTGCTTCCTTCTCTGTCTAGCCAAGTAATGCTCCCAAAAGCACACAAGTACAATATCATTTTTTCTATATTTTTACAAGTAACAGCTCATGATCAATGAAAATCATTTTGTTGACTTGTTTCCTGTTTTCTTACATGCTTGAATGTTCTTGCCACAAGTTCTCACAATGTACCCTTCTTTGTATTTGCATTGTCTAGGAAGGAAATCCTTTTGGTACCACTGCATCATACCGCAATTTGTCTTTTGAAGAAGTTGTTCAAGAACTGATCAAACAGAAGGAGCTGGTCAGAAAAAAAGATGCCCACATACGTGAACTGGAAAACTACATTGACAACCTCCTTGTACGAGTCATGGAAGAAACTCCCAGCATTCTAAGGGTGCCTTACGAACCAGCCCGTAAAGCGGGAAAATTTTCTAAACAGTAATTAAGTGCAAAAACAAACAGAGCAAATTTTTACTAGTGTGTTTCCTGGGAAGAAGAGGGTACTTTTGAATGTATTGCATTTTATTTACTAACCATTACTTGATATATTTCCATGCTGCTGCTGTTACTGGTTAACCTTTTTATATTGTTGACCATCTCAGTTGGGTAAGTGGGTAAGTGTTGAACAAAATCTACAAATAATTCTTCTACCCAGTATTCAGAATCAAAGCCCACTTGAAATACAGTGTGCCATGTCCACATAATACATAATGTGTGCCATATGAGAATACTTGATATATTGATGTGGTAACTTTGCCTAAATCAGTCATTCGAGTTAGAGGTGGAAAAAAAATATTTTGAGTTTGGCATTTTTCCACCCCCTCTTGCTTCTTTGAGGTAAATATGAATTATATGTCACATTAGTAAGGAAGTCTTTGGCCCTTTATTTGGAGGAGGTTAGTAGTTCAAGTTTTCATTGGGTACATGAGCCAGGTCACGTTGCATTTCTAAATTCTTTTAAAAGATGTCAAGCTGCAACTATTAATGTGCTGCTAGTGTGAAACCAAAAAAAAAAATAAAATAAAATGTTGACTCATTAAGAATCCTTTAGTGAAGTCTGCAGTGGGGAGTAGTGAAGCATAGTGAGTAGTCAAATGGTAAAATCTGTTATCTTTCATTCAACTCTGTACTGGAGCATGAACATCTGTGATATTTTGCCCAGAGTGATAAGGAAAAATTCCTTAAAATGTTATAAATGAGCATTTGTTTAAAACACCGGGGCACTTTTTTAACTTTTAGGTACTGCCTCCACAAATCTCCCTTACAGGTTAAACAGTGAAGCCTAACACACAGTGTATATTTTGTTCACTTGTATTTTGTACTTTCTACCAGACAGTCTTCCAACAATATCCACTTTTGACAGCCTTCTGCTTCCTTGGGATAAAATATCGGTCTTAAATTGTTGCCACTTTTTTATTTTTACAATATTTAAATTTGTATGTAACCTAAATTCCTTTAGTTATTGTGTGTGCTTATAAATTAGCGTAAAACACTGCTTGTATTTAAACAAAAAATAAATTAATATATAGCACTGTATAATTATTAACTCAGTAGTAGTAATTACAATTATTTTAAGGGCCAAAATGTAGGTACGAAGTTATTTTTCTGTCTAAATACACTATACTATATTCAGATGCTAGATGAGAACATTATAGTGTACCTCACGTAGTTGATAACAAGTTAAAAGCTTTACATCAATGCATAAACAATGAGGAGCTCTATAGCACTGTTACAGAAAATGAAGGACAAATGTTCCTTAAAATGAAGACATAGTTATGTGAAATATCAGATTTTGTCTGAAGTGGAGAATAAAGTTGAGCGATCCAGAGACCAAGTCCAAGATTCAGACTGCACATTCAGAAGTTCTAATTTCCAGTATTCACAGTTACTTGAATCTTGTAGAATTATTTAATGGTATAAATAGTTAACAATTATTAATTCGATTTAAATATTAACATGTCTTTTCTGGCTTTACTTTGTAATGCTCGTGATTGGGATTTGGAAATCGGAACTTCTTTGAATTGTACACTGCATACACAATGTCTTTGTTCGGATCTTGGCATGATAGTATTATATATTGAACATTTAATGACATACCTATCAAAGATAAAATATTTTTTATCTTTGGTGATCTTTAAATGTTGCGTAAAATATTAAATGAAACTTAAAAAGAGATTTGCTTTCAAGAACGTTTTCTGTAAATAAATCGTCCAATATAATTCAACAGGGTGTACTCCTATATGTAATTTTTTTGTTTTTTGTTTTTTTTCCCCCATTCAAGTTTGTAAAATAAACAACTAAGTAAACATATGTAATTACCCTTGTAAAGCAGATTCTGAACCTCTGGGGACCAGTTAAGCCATGTTTTCGGGTCCTTAATCTAAGTAGAAACCAAATGTTCTGTATATGGTCTTCTTTTTTTCTGCTACAAAAAAGAAAAAAAAAAACTATACTGTCATAAAAATATAAAAAGATATGAAATATGTTCACATGTGTAAAAAGAGTGAATAATTAAGTTAATTGAGAGCTCAGAATGAAATGAAAACCATACGACCTGGCAAGCTCCAGTGAACCCTTATTAAAACAATGTGTAGTAGCAATTTACTATCAGTTTTAATATTAAGAATGCATTTTTTTAACATACTAATGAAGAAGGGGTAACAGAAGAATGATTTGTTTTTCTAGCTATATTGTGTTGATTTATTTGTGGTTCTGCACTTATTTGCCCTTTGCCTTCTACCAAGTGATTTTTTTTTTGTTTTTCCTTTGGACAAATAGTGTAGTACATTAGAAGTGAACGTTCAGCACAGACAGGATGTCTCTCTGTGTATGAACAGGACAGTAAAAGACACACCCTGTAAAAAAACAGCAATCTCTTACATGGAAAAGTGTTACATTGTGTTATTGGGAAGGGTAATCATCTCCAAATTGTTCTTTTAGAATGTATTTTTTTTAAATCATGGAAATTATTGCTTCCAAACTATGTTTTTATGTTTTATACACAATGGAATGTTTATACATAAGGAGTGCAATAATGTGTGATCTCCTTGAAACTTTAACTTTCACTTTAATATGCATTTTGAAACTAAGCTAACTGTTAAAGGTGGCTTTAACTGCCTTTCTGTACAAGCAGTTGTTATTCTATTGATTATCTGTTTAGTTTTTGTTTACAGGAGAACAGTAATTAAATAATCATGTAGCAGTCACAAAGCAGGCACACACTCTTGTATATCTGTGTACAAAATTAATACCGTCAAACGTACAGACACCGTAAATTGTACAGACTCTGTAAAGTCACACCGTTTCTATTGTTGCCTTTCCCCACTGAACGTATACAGTTTTTAAGTGTCTGGACAATTAAATCTATTGTGTGCCTCTGGTTTCTTGTAGGAATTATTCTAGTTTTTCTTTAATTATACCAATTGTCTTATAGGTGCCTGAAGGATTTAAATCTTCACAGTTTTAATTATAATCGTGTTTGTGTTCAAGCTCGCTGCTTTCAAATTGTTGCAGTGCTCCTAGCAGTGTGCTTTATAAAAATAACACCAGCTAAATCCGATGTAGTGAATGAAATTGCCGTAGAATGGCAGGCGCACAGTGAGCTCTGACTTACAAATCACTGCCAATCGATCACTGCAGGAGGCATCTTCAGCATTTATTAGGTTTAAGCATAAAGAAGTGTCACATAATGAAGTTAAAGTTTCATGTTGAGCTAATCTGTATTCCAGTATATGAAGAAGCCTTGGTGCAATTAATGTTTCTCTCCAGCTGTATCATTTGACAAAGATGCTTGCCTTGCAGACCTTCAGGACTTTTGACAAGCTGCTCCTCCTTCCTTTTCCTGAATGGTTTCTGGATGTTCTACTGATTTTGAAGTGAACTGCAATGAATTTCTTTCCACTTTCCATCCAACACACTAAAAAAACGGTAGTTGGGACTTGACAGCAGTTCATGCTGACCTCTAATTGATGAAAATGATAATAATGCACTGTTTAGTTTCCCTTTTTTAAGAGTGATTGTACTTTATGAAACTGATGTGCTTGGCATGTAGCATAGGTATAAAGAAAAATAGGTGAAGCTGAAGCTTTAATTAGTGGTGATGTGTATACTTAAAGGAATGAATCATACAAGTCGTGAATCATTATGTTATGATTTATGCAATAAGCAGATATGCACAAGTTAAAATGTAGCAATCATTGAAATAAAGTGTATTTACTGAAGCACAAATGACTTGCCGTGCATTGAATATGAACTGTCACTACATACAGCAACCACTTTAGACACCCAATTCATGTGCTGTAGTTGATCTTTTGACTTTATGGCCACCATCAAATGACAGATCTCAACCATTTATTAACCGCTTTGGCATTTAATGATTTAGCATTTTTTGTTGTGAACTTCAGCACTGTAGGATAAATTAAGTGTAGCAACACAAGTGTCAGAGCATGTGAACCTGCTGCCTCCATCTCTAGTGCCTCAAAGGTTGAAATACATAAATAAAGGTCCATACAGACGATGATTAGGTGCAAGGCTCAATCCCAGAATATTGAAGTAGCAGCATTACCATCAGTGTCGTTCCATGCACAACATTGATTCTAACGCTTAATTTCAAATATGCTGTAACTGTGAAAAGAAATAAACAAAATTATGTTAAATAATATAGTTAGAAACATCCATCTTCCTAACCCACTTATCCAGGGCATGTCATGGTGAAGCTGGAGCCCATCTCAGCAAACATCAGGTGTAAGGTGGACACAACCCCTAGCCAGTATAATGGAGGGTGAACACACTCACATACAAATACACACTAAGACCAGTTTAACATTATCAATGGGACTGTAGGAGGAAACAGGAGGAATCTCATACATACACAGGGAGAACATGCAAACTCCACACTTGGATTACCTGGGACATGAGGCAGCAGCGCTAGCAATGTGTAGATTGCTTCACCCGGTTAGAAACATGTTTTTTGATTTCATCAGCGCCTTTAACACTTTTCGGCCTCTGTGGTTGGAGAAGCACTTAAGGGGGATGCAGTTGGTGCCGCAGGCAACTATCTTGTCTCAATTTCCCTTTGCACTCTATAGTACTACGGTGTTATACCGTGTTAGCTGTTATTGATGTAATGCGAAGTCAAGCAAGATGACACCTTTTATTGGCTAACTAAAAAGATTACAATATGCAAGCTTTCAAGGAAACTCAGGCCCCTTCTTCAGGCAAGATGTACATCTTTCTTGACTTCTCCATTGTACTCTACATAACTGATTTTATTTACAGCTCCAGTTTATGGCATTGACAGAAGTTTGAGTCAATCCTCCTCCATTTTGGTATAACATCCAGTTTTTGTGTTGCCCCCCAATTACAGATGAAGAAATGTTTGAAACACGATATAGCCTGCACATTAAGCAGGAGCAATGGCAACATACATGAAAAATTTCATGAAAATTGGTTCCACTGTTTTTGCATGATTGGTGAATCTCAACATTTTAGACCTCCCTGACTTTCTCATATACAAACGGAAAGTATAGGAATCCTCAAAAAATTCCATTTTGAGATTTTGATGAATCTTGATGTGTTAGACCTCCCTGAGTCCAAAAATACTATTTTTGGAATTATGTCTGTGTGTGTGTGTAAACACGATAACTTGGGTACGCTATCACTTAGGTCAACCAAATTTTGCATACATGTATTAGGTACAAAACGTAGATTTCTTTCAACTTTTGGGCTATTTCCGTTAACCAGAAGTGGTACTTTGCCTTTTATTCATGCGGCTGCTGCAGAGATCAATTTGTTCAACTTTACCTTTATAATAATTGTGTAATATATTATTACCGTATATACTCGCGGGAATAGTTCTCCCGCAGATAAGTCAATAGTTGATTTTAACATATAATTTCTGGTATTTTATAATGTTGGTCGTATAAGTCGAATGCAGAAAACTCACGGTATTGGTCCAAGAGATTATGATTTGCTAACACCCACCTGAGAGAGTAATCACGGAGCACACTTCCTTTTTTTTCTATGTGGGTGTGGCAATGCGCTGTATCAACATGTGCTCCTTACCCCCCTCTCTCTCTCTCTATTGTGCCTACGTGACCACATGATAATACCCAAACTATTCCGAAGTGACGGTTGCACTGTTTTGTGTTTTTTGTATCTCATGCCCTCATACACATTTATTGTAAGAGTATCCCTTATCTACGATGGAGCATTCGATCAGAAGAAAATGTGAAGCTGGTTTTAAATTAAATGTCGTTGAAGTGGCGAAAGAAATTGTTATCTGAGCTTCTGCAACAAACATCGATGCGCCTGAGAAACAAAAAAATGTAAAAAAAAAACAAAAAAAAAACAAAAGAAAATTAAGTGTCGTATATTTGAATGGGCGCATAAGTCGGGGTCTGATTTTATGATCGATTTTTCGGGTTTCAAGACCCAACTTATACATGAGTATATACGGTAATTTGATTTGTTGTTGATGGTTCTTTAATGTACATAATATAAAAATATAATCATTGCCTTGCGGTTTACACCTCAAATATCCATCCCCATACCTGAGTATCCGAGAAAGTCAAGGGGAGACCACTCCCGATTTTTTTTTTTTTTTTTTTTTTAAAACACTCTTCACTTAGTACAGGCTCAGAATAATGAAGTTTATAGGTAAAATTACAAATTTTACAAACTACTTGGTGTACACATTCAAAAATATAGATTAGCTTGAACATACAACAAAACTGAGCAATCTGAATCATCATGAGTGAATGCCGACAAGTGTTAAGTCCAGTGGTAATATCATTGACCTATGACCTGTGAACTTTAGTGGAGAGGAACACACAAACTCAAGTCAGCAGCATCCATGAAGAAAATAACCATCTGGATGGTCCATTGTCATAGCCAAACACTTAAAGTGTATGGTGTACACTGTAAAGAGCACTATGTATGGAGATGGAGAATGGTGACATCTTGGTTAGCACATCCATGTAAGAATTATACTGTACTCTATAAGTGTGACAATAATGGCCTTATAAACCTAAGTAAAAGTAAGACTGAATAGGTACAGTACCACTGTGGGAAAGAATTTTAAACGTGAAAATTAAAAGGTTTAAATCAAATTTTAACACAACATAATTAACCCACTTGAAGGTCATGAGAGCTTGAGCTTATCCTGCCAGCCATGTATGAGTGGCCACTCATGCACACACACACCCACACTTGGCCAATATTCTATCACCAGTTAACCCAACCTGGCAGAGATAGGAAGAACAAAATACCTGCAACAGCAGTAACTGTGCCGTTGTTCAGCCCCAAATGCAATTTTGTTACACGACAAAGTCAGACGGGCATTCCAGCCAAAGAAGGGAAAGGGGCCATACCCAAACAAGACTTCCCAAGGGGATGGATGGACAGAATGGATAAAATTAGATTTCTTGCCCAGATGTGAGGCCCTGGACAAATGTCCCAAACGGACATCATTCTAGTACCTTTACTGGATGGGAGAAAAAAAAGGAAGGACTGTCTTCGAGGGGTGTTTATTTCTTCAAGGTGCTAGATAGCAGAAACCCTCCATTTTGGTACCCATTCGGGAACCAGCAGGGAATGTTGGGAGTTGTAGTCCAGCAGCACAAAGCATGGGTGCCAGAAGGGGAAGCTGCAGGGAGATGCATTCCCCGATTTATTGGACTTCCATCGGGCAGCAGCCCTGGCACTGGAAGTACTTCTGGGTCATCAATAAAAGGGACTGCACTCTCTTGTTCAGATGAGTAGAAGCAGGGAGGACAGAGAGCACCACTCAACTGGAGGAGGTCACTGCAGTGAAGAGAGGAGAGGTGATTGTGAAGAAAACCTGTGTTTTGTTACTTTGTGGAGGTATTGTGGTTAATAAACCGTCCTTTATTTGAACCCAGGACTGTATTGTGTGATTGTGTTGGGGTTTGGGGCTCTCTGACACCTCAGTTCTATCACAAGGCACAAAAACTTTAGAATAATTGTGACGAGAACAGTCCAGCCAGACCCACATGCTTGTCCATCTTACCCACCTCAGTTCTTCAAAATAATATCAAGTTGACATCTGAAGGTCTCTAAAGTCTGGCCATCCACCACACCACTTATTAATCTATTTCATGTGTCTGTGACTCTTTGTGTGAATAACAACTTGCATCCACTCTACTAATTCCTTTCATAATTTTCAACTTTAATCATGTTGTCTGTTATTCTCTGTTTCCTTGAACTGAAAAGGTTCAACTCCTTCAGTTTCTCCTCATAGTTCATACCTCTCTTTCCTGGAATCAGCCTAGTCACTCTACTCTAGACTGTCTATAGTGCAGCTACATGTTTTATGTAATAAAGAATGAGATTCTCGCTGTTGGAGGAGATTAATGTTAAATTTTTTGTTTATTCTGAAATCTGTTTTGATTTGTAGAAAAGAGAGTGAGGTGGGCAGGTGAGTGACATGTCTGTGTGAGGAAGTTTAAATTACACCTCAGATGCACTGTAGCAACACCACCTACAGTCACGCTAGCATATAATGCCCTTCAGGGTGGGTGGCACAGTGTTGACCACTGCTGTCTCCCACAACCAGGAAAATGAGCCTGGCCACTCTCTTCACGTTGTGCACATGTCTAACTACCCTAAGACTGCATTGGGCTGACAGTGTGTACTGTGATAAAATGGTGACCCATCTAATGTTGGTTTTAGCCTTACACCCTTGGTTAGGGAATGCAAGGATCACATCTTTTATTGAACATCTCTAAGGCAGTGAGGGGAAAAGAGCACCGTGTTAAAATACCGTTAATTGTATGTAGCACCTTTCACAAAGGACTCTGTCGCAAAGTTATAATAACTTAGTGATGATTTCATTCAGTGCTTTTCCTAGTAAATACTACTATGAGATATGCTGTTTATATGGTGTTGTCATAGGCTGCTTGATGAAGCGGAAATCTACTTTATGCAATAATAGTTTTATTTATATAGCATGTTATTGTACATTTATGTGCAACTCAAGGTGCTTTCTGCAGATTTATCAACAAAAATAGCAAAAATATAGGATAGTTACTTGGAGATTATCATTAATTAATATTACAATAATTTCTGTGTACTAAATAGAAAATCAATCTATGCATTGTTAATCAAAATTTAAACACAAAAGTGAAAAACAAACGTTCAGTCTTATCAAAAACGGGTTCATATTGTTTTCTAATTAAAAGCCTCATATGGCAGGAGAGCAACCAGATCTAATTTACATGTATATAAAAATAAATATATCTACAGTGTACGATCTGCATATGACTTAAGCATGTGTACATAACAACACATTAAGCAGAGACAGTTTGATGTTATTAAATCAAATGAAAAAACACAAAAGCAAATATAACAGTCCAGAGCAGTTTCGGTAGATTTAGGGTGTAGATGGAGTTCTTGATTGCAGAATTCGAGTAGCTGACCAGCTGACACGGAGGAGAGGAAAACAAAAAATTCCTAAGATTAGTTCAGTAGGAGAAAAATCAGGAGTGGTCTCCCCTCGACTTTCTCATATACTCAGATATGGGGATGGATATTTGAGGAGTAAACTGCAAGACAATGATTATATTTTTATATTATGTACGTTAAAGAACCATCAACAACAAATCAAATCAAATTACCGTATATACTCGCGGATAAGTCGGGACTTGATTTTACCGTATAATTTCTGGTATTTTATAATGTCGGTCGTATAAGTCGAATGCAGAAAACTCGCGCTATTGGTCCAAGAGATTATGATATGCTAACGCCCACCTGAGAGAGTAACCACGGAACGCACTTCCTTTTTTTTCTATGTATTGTGCCTACGTGACCTCACGGTAATAATGGAACTATTCCAAAGTAATGTTTGCTCTGTTTTGCGTTTTTTGTATCTCACACCCTCATACACCTTTATCGTAAGAGCATTTGTTGTCTACGATGCAGCGTTCAATCAGAAGAAAATATGAAGCTGGTTTTAAATTAAACGTTGTTGAAGTAGTGAAAGAAATTGGTAACTACGTTGCTGCAACAAAATTCGATGTGTCTGAGAAACTGATGCGACATTGGAGGAGGCAAGAAGATGTAAAAAACTAAATGTAAGTGTCGCATTTTTGAATGGGCGTATAAGTCGGGGTCTGATTTTATGATTGATTCTTTGGGTTTCAAGACCCAACTTATATGTACTATAGGTATATACGGTAATAATATATTGGACAATTATTATAATAGTAAAGATGAATAAATCAGACTCTGCAGCTGCATGAATAAAAAAAAATCAAGTATGTGTTCAGGTAAAGCACTACTTCTGGTTAGTGGAAATAGCCCAAAAGTTGATAGAAATCTACTTTTTGTACCAAATACTTGTATGCAAAATTTGGTTGACCTAACTGATAGCATACTCAAGTTATCGTGTTTACATACACACACTGAGAGACATAATTCCAAAAATGGCATTTTTGGACTCTGGGAGGTCTAAAACATTGAGATTCATCAAAATCTGGACATCAGATTTTTGGATGATTACAGTACTTTCCCTATACTTCATATACAAGAAAGTAAAAATAAATGTCTGGAGGGTCACGGTCAGAGGACAGGAGCGAGCAAATCAAATAGTTAAATCTGATAGCAATCAGTTTCTGCGTCGCAGAAGTCACAATGACCACGGCCAGCTGGTCAGGTATCTGCCACAGGATATAGCTGGTACAGTTAGCACAGTCATCAGTAAAGGTCTCCAAGTCCTCCTCATTTCCCTGGGTGACTACAGAGTGTTCTGAGCAGGTGTCACCACCACACAGGATAGGAGTCAAAGAAAACAAAACAAAGAAAGCAATGGATTAATACCGGGTACTTAAGAACAGAACGCTGCCTCGCCAGTTCATTTATGCTTTGACCTCAGAATACCAAACAAACCAGAATTTATGGTTGTAAGGCTGCAATTCTGTTCATAATTCTGAGATGTAGGGAGGCTGAGATTGTTTAGAGCCTTAAATACAAGAAGTATTTTAAAATCATTTCTAAAGGACACTGGCAGCCAATATAAAGATGCTAATATTGGGGATATACTGTAGGCTCAGTTTTTTTTTCTTTTGGTTAATATTCTTGGTGCTGCATTGTGCACTGATTTATGTCCTTCCTGGGTAGTCCTGATAGGAGAGCGCTGCAGTAATCCAGTCGGCAAAATATAGTGTTCATTTTTCAGCATCTTTAAATGTTATAAGTGGTTGCACCCTTGTAGTGTTCCTTAGATGAAAGAAAGAAGTCTTGGTAATATTGTTAATATGTGATACTAATTACCTTAACATTTAAAGACAAATGAGTGCTTCATATCAGGCCTTTGCATGTAAACTTTGAGAAGATACAGTACAGGCCAAAAGTTTGGACACACATCCTCATTCAATGTGTTTTCTTTATTTTCATGACCATTTACAGCACTCCATCACTCTCCTTCTTGGTCAAATAGCCCTTACACAGCCTGGAGGTGTGTTTGGGGTCATTGTCCTGTTGAAAAATAAATGATCGTCCAACTAATCTGACTTCTGCACAACACAACTGCTGGTCCCAACCCCATTGATAAAGCAAGAAATTCCACTAAATAACCCTGATAAGGCACACCTGTGAAGTGAAAACCATTTCAGGTGACTACCTGTTGAAGCTCATCGAGAGAATGCCAAGAGTGTGCAAAGCAGTAATCAGAGCAAAGGGTGGCTATTTTGAAGAAACTAGAATATAAAACATGTTTTCAGTTATTTCATCTTTTTTTGTTAAGTACATAACTCCACATGTGTTCATTCATAGTTTTGATGCCTTCAGTCATGAAAATAAAGAAAACACATTGAATGAGGAGGTGTGTCCAAACTTTTGGCCTGTACTGTACAAAAATGCCACATAACAATAAAGTAAATTGCAGCTTCTATTACAGTAAACTCAATCATAAACTGCTTTATAAATCCACTGCAGAAACCCAAACGTTTGTCTGATTGACTTCTGGTTAATCAGTATTTCTTTTTGTATAATGTCTTTCCCATTGAACTCTATTGAAAAAAGCCCCTTAATAGAACACAAATTTACACTTGTGCCCACCAGCAATATCAATCCAATGTTTTCCAATTTACCTTTGCCAGCTAACCCCGATGCTTTAAAAACTACAGGTAAATAGCAAATCAATTACAGTAACTGTCAATACATTCAGTTGGTGCTTTATTATAGCGCTTGTCATATCCATTTTAGTTTTGGCTGCTTTACTAATAAGGAAATCTGCAACACAATATTAAATAACCTGAAAATTGCTCCAGGAGTGCTATATAATGTCTGACCCTGCACTCGGACCGCCAAAGGGTCATACAAAAAGACAGTGTCCCCTCTGGGATTAATAAGAGTTATGAAATCGAAGTGTATGATGATTTAAACTCATTTGTCTGAGATGGACTGGCATCTGGCCCAGGGTGGTCATCTGGTGAGAAAGGATATCATAAAATGATGGAAAAATTTCATATAATGTCTTTCCAAGCCATCCTCATTATAAGATATATAGCATGAACAAAACAGTCGATCATTTTTTTATTCTTAATGACATCAGCTATGCCCATATTCTATATAGCATCTCTCCCAACATAACCATCTCAAAGCACAGCGTAGACCATCATTTAAACACTAAAGTACACTTAGCAATCCAGCACTTTGGCTATGCTGTCATTGTACAGATGATTTAACCTTAAAAGAATATTCCACTCCAAAACAGCATGTGTGTGTGTATACATACAGTATATACATATATTGTGAAGGCAAGGGGGGCACCAGAAAGCCCAAACACAAACACGCCAGACAGTTCCAGGATCAAACAAAGGGTGTTTAATCCACAATACTTCAGTACACACAAGCACAAAAAGACTGTCTCTCCTCCAGTTCACCTCTCCTCTCTCCACCTCACTGCTCTCCTCCAGTCAAGTGTTGCCTTCCTTCCTCCCAGCTCTGACTCAACGACACAAGGCAGCCCTATCATCACACCTTAATAATAATAATAATAATAATAACCCTTTTATTAGGACCCAGGAGTACTTCCAGTTTCAGGGCTGTTGCCCGTTTAAAGCTCTTCCGGGTCACACGGAAGGCCCACATAACAGAGTACATCTTTCTGCCGCTCTTTCTTGCAGCACCCACAGAACCCAGCAGGGCTGTACTACTGGACTGCAACTCCCAGCATTCCCTGCTGGTTCCCAAATGGGCACTGATATTGAGGGCTGCTGCCATCTAGCGACTGAGGGGAATAAATACCCCCCTGAGACAGTCCTTCCCTGTCCTTTTTTTATCCCGTCCAAGGAAGGTTCTATGCACATGTCCAGTCGGGACACCTGTCCATTTGTCTGGGGCTTCTTGCTCAAGTAAGGAACCATCTTCTTTTCTGGCTGGGATGTCCATCCCTTCATTATAGAAGCGTTGTACAGGTGCAACATCCATCCTTCCCTGTATCAGCCATGATGTCTTTCTGTGTATTTGGGGCCACCAGTCTGGGTAAATTATCTTACCAACACCTTGCCTGGATGCCTGTCCAGCCCATGTGCTACTATATATAGTTGGTAAGATAATTTACCCAGACTGGAGGCTCCAAATACACAGAAAGACATCATGGCTGATAGAGGGAAGGATGGATGTTGCACCTGTACAACGCTTCTATAATGAAGGGATGGACATCCCAGCCGGAAAAGAAGATGGTTCCTTACTCAAGCACTTTAGCTGCCTCCCATGCGCACGTGTGTGACTATAATATATGTAAGGGCAATTCCGAATCAGACCAGGATGTGGCAGTGTGCACTGACTCTTTTTCTCCCTTTCCTGTCACCTGGCCCTTTAGATGTCATTTCCGAGTCTGAGCCTATGGAAGAAGACCTTGCCGGCTCCGGTCCCTGTGATGTCACATTCGTGCTCGAGCCTATGGCTGAAGACCCCCATGAGCCTGACCCCTTTGATCTCACTTCCGGTCTTCCCCTTTAAAAGCCTCCACCTTTTCCCAATTTCCTCAGTTCTGTTTTGAACTCAGTTTTGTGCACATCACTGCTGTTATACATTTTTGCAAGTTTGCAGCCAGGATACTGATATATGGGTGGCTTCCCCAAACCTTTTTATGACTTTTTTGTGTCTGGTTGTTGCGACTATATATATATATATATATATATATATATAGATAGATAGATAGATAGATATACATCAGAGTCAAAAATCCTCTCCATTATCACTATAAAACACATAGTGTAAGTAATATATATAGTCTTTTATATATTACTTACACTATGTGTTTTATAGTGATAATGGAGAGGATTTTTGACTCTGATGTTACAAGAACAAAGGTGCAACCATCAAAAACAACAGAAAAAAATAAGAAAGCAAACACAAGGGAGTAGCACAACTACGCAGTTACACCTGCAGCTGGATTAAGACCCCCATCAGTATCCTAAACTCTTTGTGGGTGTAACAGTAGCTACCCTGTAGGAGAGACACTAAGCAGTTCCAAAGTATTTAATGAAAAGGTGCACTTTAAAAAGATGCCTAAACACAGGTAAATTGGGTGCAGTTTGAATAGGTTTAGGGAGATCATTCCACAGTTTTGTAGCAAGAATGGATACACCTTGTCCAACTGTTGCATAATTAGTAAGGAAGGGTTGATTCCTCTGACTATTACAAAGAAGGAAATGCCAGGACTGGGTCGATGAACATATGTGGTTAATGTGTGAAAACGAGGAGAACGAAGTCACGCCGTGATTCCTGACCATGACTGATGGTGAAAGGGTGCCGCTTAGACACAAATCTGTGGATGGAGAATAAGAGGGACAAGTACAAGATAATGTGACTTTGAAAGGTTACGTTTTAGGTGATAATTATTTACGCATGCTGGATATCTAGATTGACATTTGAGGGATGTAAGAGGGAAATGAAAGAAGAATCTTTGTCATCATCACAGAGCTGGTAAGAGAAGACATGAGAAAAGATGGCATTACCCAAGAAAAAAACGTAGAGAGAAAAGAGAAGTGGATCCAGTACTGATCGTTGAGGCACATCTGTTGAAAGTGTCTGTGGAGAAGATAAGGAGTCAGACCAGGGAACACAAAAGAGTCATTCCAAGAAGTAGGACTTAAACAGTTCCACAGTCCACCAGAAAACAATGGACATGATAATGGGACAAAACTGCAGGAATGTGGAGTGTCAGGCAGGAACACATAGCTGGAAAACCAAATGTCAGTGATAAGTGCCGGTTTATACTTTACTCTCAGAACACTTAGGCACACGCATCATGGCTGCCATGCCTTCCCAGTGTTCTTTTGACGTGGCCTCTGAGCACATCATCAGAACTTTAACATGACGCATGCGCGAGTTGAAGTACCAGCAAAAAATATGAGTGCCATGTGTGTGTGCAAGTTTTGGAAGGTGACGTCAACATCGTTTATTATCAATGTGTGTGCTTCAGCGTTTAATGAATGGTTTGATGTGGTGAAGCAAATCATCAAACTTAAATGCTGACATGTGAATCTCTTTGTCGTGCTTTTCTTCATCCAATTCCCTCACAGGCAATGCAAGTGTTGCATTTTCCCCATCGTAATGACCCGATACATTTAATGGTCTCATTTAATACCATTGTGACAAGTGTAGAGGGCATGCCAGCCACACAATCCAACGCAGAAAGATGCAGGAGGTACTTATAAAAACAGAAATGCTTTTTATTTTGTTTCTTCACTTATGGGCAACATCTTCCCCGTTCCCACAAGCCACAACACAGTCCCACTAAGCACAAACGGCACCTTAAACACAATACTCTTTTTCTATTCTTATCTCCTCCACACCTCCTCAGCAAGCTTCGTCCACCTTCCACCCGACTCTTGCTCCCCAAGTAGTGTCTGCTGGCCCCTTTTATAACACCTCCGGAAGTGCTCCAGGTGCTTGATGATGTATTTTCGGCAGCATTTCCAGGTGTGGCGGAAGAACTGCCCATAAGGGCCCAGCGGTTGCTACTGCACCCTCTGGCGGCGCCCATGGATCCCAACAGGGCTGCATCAAACTCCATCTCCCATGAAGCCCTGTGGGACTCCTAGGCACTGCTGCAACTCAGGGGGGCTGCCATCTAGCGGTCTGAGGGAGGTAACGCTCTGGCCACACTTGCTCCCCAGGTCCTCCCAGTGTGGAGGCATCCCGGCCATCCGCCACACCATCCTCTGTGTCTTTGTTGCTTCACAACAGCATCAGAATGCAAAGACTTTATTTGTAACATCTTCTTTCCCTCAACTCACAACACCGTGATGATTTCTCACACTGCCACCTGGTGGAATCCTCCAAATTTATTTAAAGTACACACACAAGTACAGTATAGACAGTGCACTGCTTGTGTAGCAGCAACGTCCGCAGACTCGCATGTCACATAGCATTCAGCATACCCCCAGCCTAAGCAGGACACAGAAGCCGGATATCGAGAGCTATCACTACATCACTTGAATGATCAACTGGCAACTGAAACTTACTTGTATCAAAAAGATGTTGACTACCTGACAAAAAAGGACTCATAAAACCTCCGGACTAACAGGTTTGAACAGACGAGAATTCTCAAGAGCTGCTTAAAGAGCTAAATCAGACTTGTGCCAACTGGCATGAGATAATCGCCAGCACTCAACAGCAGCCAGAGAAACACTGAGCATCTCGATCTTACCTGAACGGGTCGTCACACTTTGAAACTGAGGTGAATACAAAAAGCAAAAACTGAGACCACCACAGATGCCCGACTCCTAACCTATTTTCTATCACCAGGTGCTGCAGAAACTTCACTTTAACTTCCATGGAGAACCAAATCTCACATTACAGGTCTGCACCACTTAACGTCCACGATACGTTCAGTGAAGTAGGGTGTTGGGTGATTTGGACATTGTTTGAACACTCCATTAAATACAGTACTTTGCACAGCTATATGTTGTAAAGGAATCATCACACGGAAAAAGGTTTGGGGCAGCCACCCGTATATTGTCCCTGTCTGCATTTGGGTATTTTAAAGTAAGAAATGTTGCTTCGTTAAGTTCTCAGATTGAACTGACTGAATAGTGAGATGATGGTGGCTTCAGAGGCCAAGACCGGAAGTGACGTCGTTCATGGCGATAAAGCCGGAAGTGACGTTGTTGATGGTATGTCTGGTAGGTTTTCCCATATCTGGCCTACAGAGATAACAGAAGTAGGATTAGTGCATCCTGCCACCCCAGCATTACCTCCACTTGGTCCACTCAGCTTCATGTGTGACAATGGGATACGGTAGTGTAGCTACTTCTACTAAATCGAGAGTGATAACACCATAGCATTCCAGAGATGCTCAAAACATGAGATTGGATGCTGTTGCCTACGACTTGACACATGCACTGCTCTACAGTAAAGTTTTCATTTGTAAGTAGGGAAATTTAACGTTAAAATAACGATAGAAAGTACACTAACGGCAGTGCAACTCCTTTGTATACAAGAGACATGGGATACATATGGTGCATTTGCTAAGTCCAGTTATGTCCGCTACGTCTCGTTCTCCAATCGGGATTTCTGAACTCTATTATAACCTTACATGTGTATGTGGTCGGACTTGCAAAATGGACCTCAGCTCTAGTCGTGTCGCATAATCCACACGTTGGCTCCTTTCACTATCCGATTTGTGACGCCTGTCCGATTTACACATGCATGCATATCACAAGCGTATTGCGTCTCTCACTTTACACCGCTGCCCGATCTGTTTTACGCATGCGTGGATAGTACACGGTGTGTGTGATGTCATGGGTTTACACCCTGCTAATGGCAAAAAACGAAAGCCCATTTTGTGGCACTGCCCGATCTGTTTTACGTATGCATGAAACATTTACAGTGTGCATGATGTCCCGGATTTACACACCATGTGCTCTTAATTAAAAAAACATTTTATGGTATATTTTATAGTTCTGGACTGCAGATGCCGTTAGTTTCATTTTAGTACTACATTCCTTAACCATAATAAGAATATTAAGAAAATACTGTGTTGTTCTGAAGTGATTCATTGTACATTGTGTCTTATCACATTTTTGGATTAATACGCTGCGCGTAACAAACAGAAAAAAAAAAAATGTGTAGCCAACAAGGTGAAAAATGAACATTATAAAGTTCACAGGCAAATGTTGCATTTCCTCCCTCCGTCAAGATATTCTAAAATTCAAAAGTTCTCATCTTTTCCAGTAAGAAGTGACAAGTCCACTTATAGACGGAGATACGAAAATGATTCAGGCTAGTGATGTGTCCCATAAAATATTGCATAGTACAAATCGGGCAGTATTGTATAAAATAATTTTACTGAGCAGAAAGCCCATGCGTGACAAAACATTTTGGGGGAGCTCCTGTCATCAAATAAACACAGTAGAAGTTCTGGGCATGGCGGTGCAGAGCTGGCTGGCATTATGCGCATGTGTGGGTGGACCTGGCGGCGAGAAGCCCATGTGCGATGAAAAAAATCTTATCGTGAAAGTTCTGCACATGTGCACACAAAACAGGTAGGCAGCGAGATCCACAGCTCTCGAAGTACAAAACATGCGTTTTTTTGTTGTTTTTTTTTTTTTTTTTTTTGTTAAAACAGGGGTGCCCAACTCCAGTCCTGGGGGGCCGCAGTGGCTGCTGGTTTTCATTCTAACCCTTTTCTTGATTAGTGACCTGTTTTTGCTGCTAATTAACTTCTTTTGAATTAATTTTATTTGACTTGCTCTTGAAGACTCAGACCCCTCAATTGTTTCTTTTTCCCTAAATAGCAGCCAAACAATAAACAGATACCAAAATGAGTGTGACAGATAGGGGGCGCTATCGCTCCCTTGAACCCCTGTCCACGACTCCAGACACCAGGTAAAAGTCCAAAATATGACTTTATTAATTTGCCACAGTGCACAAAGCACCCTCTCCTCCACTGTACTCATAAATCAACAATAGTAAATACAATAAACAATCCTCCAACTCCCAGACGCATTGCCACCCTTCCATCCAGCTCAGCTCGCCGTCCATGTGATCCTGTATCACTTCCGGGTCAGGTAAAAGTTCTTTTGAGACGGGTCTGGCTGCAGCCACTGTAAGGTGTTGAGCTCCACAGTAAGCGGAAACACGTGACCTCCGCAGTAGGCGAATGAATATAGGACCTACCCAATCACCAGCCCTAACCTTAAAAACACTGGGGAAGGCAGCAACAGTGAAATAGCATGCCTAAGCTTAAGATAGTGGGGGAGGCATATAAAATAACCGTTCGCGGAAATGTCCATCCCGGACAACAAGTAACACGAGGCAGGACAGGATCCAACTTAAAAAGCTATTTCTTCCGCAAACTAAAAAATCCTTCTAAAAACACACATGGATGAACACCTTTCCAGAAAAGAGTACGATGAAGACGGTTTCTTTTAACTAAATGAAGCCAACCCGAACAATCGGACGTACAAGGCAGGATAAAATTAAAAAGACTAAATGGGACTGACTAATATAGGACCTACCCAATCAACAATCCAAACCTTAAAAAACACTGGGGAAGGCAGCAACAGGGAAATAGCACGCCTAAGCTTAAGATAGTAGGGGAGGGGCGTTTTTCCGTCAACTGTGGCGGTCACGTGTTTCCGCTTACTGTGGAGCTCAACACCTTACAGTGGCTGCAGCCAGATGCTCTTGGTTCTTTTCTTCACCCCAGAAGCCCATCGCTCTTCCTTTGATGAACTTCCGGGTCATAGGCCATAAAGGAATCTTCAGTCCTCCCTGCAGCTCCCTCTTGCGGCCCCTGTGGTATCCAGCAGGGTCTTGTATAAAAACTACATAGTCCATGACTCCCTGCTGGTCTTCGGGGCACCTCCATACTGCAGGGAGGGCTCCATCTGGCGGCTTGAGGGACTTGGCTGAGATCAACTGCCAGACATAGACCACTATATATATATATATATATATATATAGTGGTAGATAGGGGGCGCTCTCGCTCCCTTGAACCCCTGTCCACGACTCCAAACACCAGGTAAAAGTCCAACAGATGACTTTATTAAGAGTGCACAAAGCACACTCTCCACCACAAAACTCATATAATAATCACTAATCACAAACAATAAACAATCCTTCACTCCCAGATGCATTGCCACCCTTCCACCCAGCTCAGCTCGGCGTCTGGGAGCTCCCACAGTCCTTTTATATTCCCTGACCCGGAAGTGTTCCCCAATCCTCAGTCCATGTGATTCTCAATCACTTCCGGGTCAGGTAAAAGTTCTTTTCTTCACCCCGGAAGCCCGTCGCTCTTCCTATGACGAACTTCCGGGTCATAGGGCATAGATGAGTCCTCGGTCCTCCCTGCAGCACCCTCTTGCGGCCCCTGAGGTATCCAGCAGGGCTGAGGATAAAAACTACAGCGTCCATGATTCCCTGCTGGTCTTCGGGGCACCTCCATACTGCAGGGAGGGCTCCATCTGGCGGCCTGGGGGTATTGGCCGGGATGACAAGCCGGCCACATCTCACATGAGCCAAAACAGGACCAGCAAACTGACCATCATACAATGAAAATAAAGAAAGGTGAAGGTCTAAGGAATGCTGATCTGCTTTTAAAAAAGAGAAAATCCACAATTTCAGAAATGTCTGCTATTGCACAATGAGAGCAGGAACAAGCCATGGAATTAAAGAATGGGTTTAATTAACGAGAAAATTCAGCGCCTCATTAAGCAACTGGTTGGAGTGAAATTGGTTGGAGTTTGAGGCCCTGACTTAGTTGGTCCTTTGTTGGCTCGCTCTCTTCACATTTCACTTCTGTTTGGGTGCCATTTAAGGAAAGAAATGAAGCAATTCAGAGGAACGATGAAGAAATTCAGGGCAATATTTCTTAAAAACCAAGTGAATTAAAATTAATTCAAAATAAGTTAATTAGCAGCAAAAACAGATCACTAATTAAGAAAAGAGCTGGAATGAAAACCTGCAGCCACTGCGGCCCTCCGGGACTGGAGTTGGGCACCCCTGTGTTAAAATATTGTTCCAGAAAATCAGTGTATATCATAAACAGGAAACGCAAGTCACGTGTGGCTGAATTTATTGCCATCTCTTCCCGTCGTTTGTTGGTCAAAAGCCCTGCCTTCAGTTCCAAAGCTCTGACTCAGTCCAATGTGTTTTGCGCATCCTGTTTCTGAGATGCACTGATTTTTTCCAATGAATTTATTTAACAATATTTTACCATATAATTCACTATTTTTGCATGTTGGGCGTAAAATACTGGAAAACTGTCACATGGATTATGCAACGCGAGTAATGTGATTTATTTATTTTTTTTCCAATGGACATTTTTAGTGTCGTTTGTCGATGTTTAGCATTGGTGACAATTTACTTGTATTACATAACAAACTTTTTTTCCGTCTCCATGAAAACATGAGATTATTTTTTTCCGTCGTCACTGCAAAACACAGAGGTAAGTACCATATATTAAAAGGCACTTTTGGGGACGAATATTCCTTTAATGGCCTCGGTGACAGACGGTCACCGCACTTGTAAGCCATTCACGGTGCGTGTTGAGCTTCTTTATAAAATTAAATGTCCGCCTTTTGCGCCCCTCAGCATGATGAGAGTGAAAACAAGCCGCCACCCTACACCCTCCCTTTTCTTTCTTTTTGTTTCATCCCATAATAAAGAACATGAACAGGAAACGAAATCAAAGGGCTGGCGGGCAGGCAGGTAAGTTTCAGTGGCCGCGTGTCACCTGGGCGCGTGGCAGCTCTCACCCGCGCACAATGACAACAAAGCCGACAATTGGCGCACGTGCCGCATCTGACACTTCCTTTCTTTCGGCACTTTGCTCGAGAGATTAGTTTACAAGCCGATGCACGAGGGAGGGGGAGATCGCGGGCGCCCGCGGTGGCATACAAGAGCACCCAGCAGCGACACAAGTTGACATCTGGCCCCCCGGATCATTGTACAACCATAGGGAGGGTGGGACGGAGTGAATGGGGTCCATCTGCCCGCTTTCACTCCACAAGTCTCGAATAAATGAGTCGTCGCACCTTCCATCCCCCTAGCCGACACCCATCTCCCCGAAGTCCAGCCACTTCTGTACGGCGGACACCTTCGTGCTGTCTGGCTGGTAAATAATAAATACGCGACACCTGGGGGCTCACGGTGATGGGGGCGCCTCTCGTGTTGCCTCGCACAGACGGGCACGTGAATGAGATCGCTTTTCACAAATCCTTTTAACTTGTATGTCTTCGACGCGTCCAGTAAGACGGGGTCCAGGTATGGAAACGGCAACCTGCGCCTCGGGTGAGCTCACCCCACGGGTCACACGTCCGCAAATAAACCAATCAATAAATAAACAAATAATCAATCCATCACACTTTGGGTTGAAAGTCGTTTTAGCTAAAGTTCGTTATTTTCAATGACAGGATATTCCATTTCCATTTAGCAGACTGTAAGTGAATGAATATTGATTGATTGATTGATTGATTTAAATTAATAAAATAATTAATAAATCAACTTTGGGATGAAAGTCGTTTCTGCTAAAGTCGTCTTTTTTTTCAATGACAGGATATTCCATTTCCATTTATTCCTTAGCAGACACTAAGTGAATGAATATTTATTTATTTATTTATTTGTTTGTTTGTTTGTTTGTTTATTGGTTTATTTATTTAAATAAATCAATAAATCAAACTTTGGGATGAAAGTCGTTTCGGCTAAAGTCGTCTTTTTTCCAATGACAGGATATTCCATTTCCATTTATTCCTTAGCAGACACTAAGTGAATGAATATTTATTTATTTATTTGTTTGTTTGTTTGTTTGTTTATTGGTTTATTTATTTAAATAAATCAATAAATCAAACTTTCGGATGAAAGTCGTTTCGGCTAAAGTCGTCTTTTTTCCAATGACAGGATATTCCATTTCCATTTATTCCTTAGCAGACACTAAGTGAATGAATATTTATTTATTTGTTTGTTTGTTTGTTTGTTTGTTTGTTTATTGGTTTATTTATTTAAATAAATCAAACTTTGGGTTGAAAGTCATTTCTGCTAAAGTCGTCTTTTTTTCAATGACAGGATATTTCATTTCCATTTATTCCTTAGCAGACACTAAGTGAATGAATATTTATTTATTTATTTATTTGTTTGTTTGTTTGTTTGTTTGTTTATTGGTTTATTTATTTAAATAAATCAATAAATCAAACTTTGGGATGAAAGTCATTTCGGCTAAAGTCGTTTTTTTTTTTTTCAAAGGCAGGATATTTCATTTCCATTTATTCCTTACCAGACACTAAGTGAATGAATATTTTACTTGTTTATTTAAATAAATAAATCAATTAAGTCTTTTTTTATAATGACCTGATTTTCCACTTCCACCATTTCTTCTATAGCAAACACTAAATAAATAATCAATCAATCAATCTCTGGGATGAAAGTCATTTTGGCTAAAGTTGTTATTTTTTGCAATGACCTGATTTTCCATTTCCATTTATTCACTTAGCAGACGCTTTTATCCAAAGTGACTTACAGAAGAGGTGGCCGTGATCCACTAAACGTCAGCCCGAGGTGGACTGCAGTGTTACAAGACAAGGGTACAAAACTGATTGTCACAGGTGAAGAGCTTTAAACGACAGAGAAGAGCCTTAGTTCCAAGAACACGTCCAGGCCGTCCGTCATCAATTAGATATTCACAACAGGAGAACCTTCAGGTGCATTTTGGGATGGTGGTGGGCAGCTCAGTTCTCCAGTTTGGAGCTACACGTGAGGAGTCTGGATTGAGATTTGAGGCTGCGACCCCAGACGCCATTCACTTGCAGATCTGAGTGGGCCTCATGAGTGTCTGACCCACTGACTGCCCTGCAGGCCAACATCATGAGTTTGAACTTCATACGAGGTGCTACAGGGGACCAGTATATCGACCTGAAAAAAGGAATGATGTGCACCCGTCTGAGCTGGTGGCACACCAGAGACACCGCTGGGTTATGAATGGTCCGCCGTGGCCTGGTAGCACATGCCCGTAGTCCTACCAGCAGCGAGCTACAGAAGTCCAAAGCCTGGACCAGACATTGTGCTGCATACTCTGTCAGAGAAGACCCCATCTTGTGGCTGTTGAATAGAGTGAGTCGGAGTTTTGTGACCAGACAGGCTAATTTGTTAAACTGAATTTGAGCTTTCCAGGCCGGGCAGGTGTATTAGCAAACATGGCACAATCCCATAACTAATGTGAGAGACCACGCATGAGGTTTAAAGGACATAGTAATGACTTTAGTCACATTGGGTTATATTCATTTTCAAAGTTTTGGAACCAGACAGACTCCTTTGTTAAACTGTGTTGGAGTTTTTCATGCCAGATGCTGGTACACTAGTCAAATTTCCTGGCAAACTTGGCACAATCCCATAACTAATGTATCCATGAATTTTAATGGGCACATTTAATGGGTCATTTTTTTTTTCACAGTTTTCAGACCAGACAGATTCCGTTGTTAAATTACTCTTGAGCTTTGCCCGCCCTAATGCTGGCACAAGGGTCAAATTCACTTTCAAATGTGGCACACTGCTTTATCTAATGAATGGGACTAACTGTAATATTTTATTTCTACCCTGAAGGGCTGAATCACATTGTGCCACCTTAATTTTCACAGTTTTCAGACAAGACAGATTATTTGATAAACTTAAATTGAGGTTTACCCAATCAAATGTGGGTATATCGGTCATATTCACTGGCAAACTTGGCATAATCCCATATCTAATACAAGAGACCATTTATGAGTTTTAAAGGGTGCATGTAAAAGTTTAGTTATGTTGGGCCACCTTAACGTTCACAGTTTTGGGATCAGACAGATTCCTCTGACAATCTGAATTTGAGTTCTCACTGCACTGGCAAACTTGGCACACTCCCCTCTGCGGTATATGGGACTAAGAGAGATGTTCAGTAGACACAGTGAAGGATTGCATTGTTTAAATTTTTTTAAAAAGACAGATTCTTTGTTAAACTGCATTTGAGTTTCACCCTGCCAAATGTGGGCATATTGGTCAAATTAACTGGCAAACTTGGCACAATCCAAATAATAATGTAAGGGATTTTTAATGGGTGCTGTAAAGGGTCCATTTGCATTGGGCCACCTTAACTGTCACCAGACAGGTTCCTTTAAGTGGCAGGTGGGTATGCCGGGATACCTAAACCCTGGGCTAGAACTCCAAGGACAGCCAGTTGGCCCCCCAGTGTCAGATATCAGCCACCATGTCCAGGTTATGTTGTTTTGGTGTTCACTTTGATAGAAGGGGCCATCTCCTTAAAGTTGGGGTTTAGGTGGTCTCATCATCTTAACAGGGTATGGCAGGAAGTGACAAAAATAAACAGCGTGGGTCTGCTCAGTGCAACATGGCCTACTTTGCTTTCAAAATCAGTAAATGGGAATTGCCCTGTCAAAGGTGCCCTATAAAATGTTTTTTGGTAATTTGAAATCACCAAATCAACTAACACCATTCTTTTATACTGAAACAAAGAGCCGCAGATGTGCTTCATATTAGACATGGCGCTATATTGTCACCCTGCCTTGGTGATCTCATATGCAGCAAACTGGTGACAACTTGGAAGTGAAGTGACACTCAAAATGATGAGCAAAACTCGGGTAGGGACCGAGGGTAAGCTGCCCAAGCAGATGTTATATAGCGCCTTTCATGGTGTTTGTGCTCTCAAAGTAACAGTTTTTCAGGCAGATGACCTCCAAGGGGGTCTCATGTCCCTAGAAGCCACCATTCCCTGACTTCTCTGTACCATCACTGCCTGTCTTTATTTTACGCTGTTTTATTTTTCATTTACAACATTATGTGTAAAGTCCGCACCTCCCTTCCCACCAGCAAGGGTTGACTAAAGAGTCTAAATGTGTGAGTGGGGTCCTGTGATGAGCTGGCATCCCACCCAAGGTGGCTCCTGCCAGGGCAGGCTCTGGCCACCCGCGACCCAGCACCTGATGAAGCGGCCCCGCTGTTTGTGCCTGAAGTGCACTTACGCAGGTTGGCCAATTGAACGTTGACTTCTTATGGGATGTTTCTCTGTTCAGGGAGGGCTTCATGATTGTCAAATATATGAAAAGGTACATGATGGGCAGAGGGGGGCACCCTGAGCCCAGAGACTGCCTGCAGTGGCCAAGTGAACCCGCCTCTCGCTTTGCTGTTCCCTGATGGGAGTGCCAATCTGTGCCCTGTACTTGCTGCCTGCGGGCACCTCCCTGTCAACAATACACGCCGCATCAAATGTACTCTCTAGCGAGGGTTTAAGTTGCAGACAGCTGCTCCGTTTCATGGCTTCAGGCGGACACGTGCCGAGGAGAGCAAGACGTTGCCGTCTGCATCTCGGCTTCCATTTCCAAGTGGGAGGTCTTGTTGGTTTGATACAACGATGAGAGCGCGAGTAGGACATGGGTAGAAGGCAGCAGTGGGCACAAGGCTGAAAAAACCTTGGGTGAATTTGATGATTCAAGAAAAAGAAATTGAAGCCAACCTGCACATCTTCGGAGACGTGAGATGAAGAGCACGCAGACGAAGGCTTGCTATGGGATTTGAACCCGGGATGCAGCAGCACTTCATACTGCGCCACGGCAAATAGGGCATCTTCTGGTACTTTTATTGATGGTCCATCCTGTTTCTTGGTCATCTTGTAATACAACCTAATAATAATAATAATACTTATTATTATTATTGTTAGGTTAGGTTAGGTTGGGAGCATAGTAACAATACATTTTATTTATATAGCACGTCTCCCATACTTCAGACCCCGTGGGCTGACCAGCTCCTCAAAACAGAGATGGCCATCCTGCTGCTACTGAACTTGCAGAATCCAATGCAGGGTCACCAGAGTTCATGGGGGCAGCAGTGCCATCTCCTCACATAAGTCACTTGAGCAACCGCTTGGGGCCCCATGGCCAGTAGGTGGCCCCCCAACTCACCCATGAAAGAGGAGTGATGATAACTCCAAAAAGGCTAGAAATGGTCCACTGTTTGGGTGCCAGTCCACAGTGGGCTGGAGGCTTCCTCCTCTGTCATTGATTCCTCCAGCCATGGAGTCTGCCTTGGGTTTCTGGTTCTTTACCTTTATGTTTTATAGTTTTTATACAATTTTTTTGTGTTTTATGTTATTGAACGTGATTTTTTTCTTGTCCTTTCATATCGTATTGTACATTAAGAAGTCATTTTGTGCTTATTAATTCAGCTTTGCCTCAATTAGGATTTACTGTATTTTTATTTTGTTTCCAGACATTTTCCTTATTATTCATATGAATTCCATTTTTCCATTTCTTTTATTATTTTTTCACACGACCTCACAGCAAGTACGAAGAGTTAACAGGACAGTTTATCCTGGTGAAGTTCTTTATTAATTTACATGTATAATAATTTTTTTTTTGTACACGCTTTCAGTTTGCCACCATTACTATAGTAGTACATTTAGCACAAAAGTGTACCACACACACGGGGGTGGGGGTGTGGAAAGTGGGTGGAGTCAAAAGGTGACGGGGGCGTCGTCTTACGGACCTCAGAATGTCTGCGGTCACCGAATCTGTCCGAGGCCCACAACTGTCCTGACTGCAGCTGGACTCGATGGACAAAACTTGCCGAGACGTTTTAGTTTAGCTTCCGTGATTTGACTTTGATTTCCTTTGCATGAATGAGTAGCGGAAGAGCAAACAACCTCTAATGTGGCGAGGGACCAAAGGGAATGTGGAAAGCAAAATACTCCACGGGTGCCATTTTGTGTATTATCGCTGCATCGGACTCTGCTGAGGCGGCCTTAGGGGTGTGCAGGGGAGGCCTAGGGATGACTAACCCACCGCGGGGCCGGTTACGTCAAACGCTGTTACCGGTATGTGTGGACTGTATAAACCTGCACGCGAATTTAATAAAAAATAATGTTAACATACACCAGATTTTCTCATTACAGTATTCAGCTAAATTTTATGCAAGATAACACGCAGACTTTATCAAAATATAACAATGAAATCTATTAAAAAAGTGTGCCACGATCTTTTCCACTCTTGGCGTCGACAGCGATACGGCTAAACCAGTAATCAAACGTTGCTGCGTGTTCCGCTACCAAACACTTCCCGCACTGTTTCAACTCGGCCTACTGTAGCATACTGAGCCAAAGACTCGACTAAGAAACGATGGTGGGCTCTCCGGACACGAAGGAGTTGTAAGCGACAAGCCATTAGTTGTTCCCAAATCGAAACAGAAGCCAACCCAGTGACTAATGGGCTATACGTATCTTAGGAAAGGATTATACTGGCGACCCTTTTCGGGCGATGAAGGTGGACTATGGAATGTTTTCAGAGACGTACATGTCTGGAATTTGAGCTTGAAGAGGGATTTGAAAAGGGTTCCTCTTAGAAGCATCTCAAATATACAGTAATCCCTCGCTATATCGCGCTTCGACTTTCGTGGCTTCACTCTATCGCGGATTTTATATGAAAGCATAACTAAATATATAACGCGGATTTTTCGCTGTTTCGCGGGTTCTGCGGACAATGTGTCTTTTTACTTCCTGTATATGCTTCCTCGGTTGGTTTGCCCAGTTGATTTCATACAAGGGACGCTATTGGCGGATGGCTGAGAAGCTAACCAATCAGAGCACGCAGTTAAATTCTCCTGACTGAGAAGCTAACCAATCAGAGCATGCAGTTGAGCTCCTGCGTGCTGAATGCAGTGTTAACCAGGAAGTCTCGTCTCACTAATTCAGCATCAACGTGTTTCGCTGTGTAAAGAGTTGTGCTCTTTAGTGTTTATCTTTGTACATAGTCAAGCCCTTCATTATGGCTCCAAAACGATCTGCTACTGCTTCAGGGGCCGTGCCCAAGCGCAAGAAGAAGATGTTAACGATTGCCGAAAAGGTAAACGTTTTGGGTTTGTTGAAGGCTACGATTCTTTTTATTTAAAAAGTAGGAAAGGAATATAAGATCTACGGCTGCAGCGTCCTTTTAACCAGGGTGCAAAACGATTTGTAAGTGGATGTAATAAGGCAGTAGTCTGGATGGAATCTGCTTTAGGGATTTGGATTGAAGAACAACGGCAGTGCTACACAATCGCCTGAAGTGGCTCCTTTACAAGGGCTGTAACGCTCTCCTTTGTTGTGCAGTAAAATTAAACTCCTTGTTATCGGACAAGTCATCGTGTCGTTGTTGGTGAGTAACCATAATTAATTTTCTTCTTACAGTGCTTAGTACATGTACGTACGTTTAGTGTCACTGTACACACATTTACTGTATACTATTTTTCTTGCATTGTACGTATTTATTGCTGGTGACCTGTCTATCGTAATGGCTGTAACATATGTGATATCGGAGACACTCAATATCTTTAAAATAATATTTAGGTTTTACTGTATGTAAACAGTGTGTTTATATACATAATTTCAATGAATCTTACCTAATATCTAAGAGAATACAAAGGGATTATGCTGTATAACTCTGCGGGGAATATTTATAAACAGTGCGGGAGAGTTTATAAGGGCTTAAAATATATAAAAATAACCATACAAACATATGGTTTCTACTTCGCGGATTTTCAACTATCGCAGGGGGGTCTGGAACGCAACCCCCGCGATCGAGGAGGGATTACTGTATATATATAAACCGGGGAATATAACTTGACGAATCCGCTCGAACGGGACACGCGGACCTCAAGAGTGGGGCCCCCTTTAGGCTTGGGACCTGGTGTGGTCGCCTCACTTGCCACCCTCAAACACCGCTCTTGGGATTCTGACTTGTCGGACTCTGGTTTTGATGCAGGTAGTCTGGAGATCGAGAAACGAAAGTGAGGGAGCACCAGCGTCAGGTGATCGTAGTGCTGAACACGTTCCAATTTTCTTAAATTAAAGAGTGACCAAACTGAGGTTCTCCTCATTGGTACAAAATCAACATTATCCAAAACTGATCAGTTTTCATTTGTTGTTGATAATTCCTCTGTCTCCCCTTCCCCACAGGTTAAGAGTCTGGGTGTCATCCTTGACAATACTTTATTCTTTCAGTCCCACATCAATAAAATCTCCCGGTCTGCCGTATTTCCACTTGTGTAACATTAATCGTATTCGCCCCACACCACTGCTATCCTCGTTCATAGCCTGGTCACTTCTCGTTTGGATTATTGCAATTCCCTTTTCTTTGCTCTTTCTCGCGAACCTCTTTATAAGCTTCAACTGGTCCAGAATTCAGCTGCCTGCCGTCCTCATTACTAGGACCCCCTCTACTCACCATATCACTCCCGTCTTGCAGCAGCTTCATTGGCTCCCAGTTAAGTACCACAATGATTTCAAAATTCTCCTGTTAACTTTTAAGGCTCTCCACCACCTCGCCCCTCCATATCTGTCTGACCTCCTCCATGTTGCCATTCCCTCCCGTACCCTTAGATCCTCTTCCTCCATCCACTTGACTGTCCCTTTCGTCCGTCTTACCGCCATGGGGAGCTGAGCGTTCAGTTGCTTTGGAGCTCACTACCATCTGAGCTTAGAAATATTAAATCATTCTCACTTTTCAAATCTAAACTTAAAACTTGTTTGTTTAAGATTGCGTTCTCTCTTTAATTACAATTGCTCTGTCTGATTTTAACTTTTGTATTTTAGTTTTGTTTAGAATCTGTGTTTTATCGATTGTTTGGTGTCCTTGAGTGTTTAGAAAGGAGCCTACAAATAAATACAGTCATATGAAAAAGTTTGTGAACCCCTCTTAATTCTTTGGATTGGATTTTTGTTTATCATTGGCTGAGCTTTGAAAGTAGCAACTTCCTTTTAATATCTGACATGCCTTATGGAAACAGTCGTATTTCAGCAGTGACATTAAGTTTATTGGATTAACAGAAAATATGCAATATGCATCATAACAAAATTAGACAGGTGCATAAATGTGGGCACCCAAACAGAGATATGACATCAATACTTAGTTGAGCCTCCTTTTGCAAATATAGCAGCCTCTAGACGCCTCCTGTAGCCTCTGATGAGTGTCTGGATTCTGGATGGAGGTATTTCTGACCATTCTTCATACAAAATCTCTCCAGTTCAGTTCAATTTGATGGCTGCCGAGCATGGACAGCCTGCTTCAAATCATCCCATAGATTTTCGATGATATTCAAGTCAGGGGACTGTGACGGCCATTCCAGAACATTGTACTTCTCCCTCTGCATGAATGCCTTTGTAGTTTTCCAACTGTGTTTTGGGTCATTGTCTTGTTGGAATATCCAACCCCTGCGTAACTTCAACTTTGTGACTGATGCTTGAACATTATCCTGAAGAATTTGTTGATATTGGGTTGAATTCATCTGACCCCTCGACTTTAACAAGGGCCCCAGTCCCTGAACTAGCCACACAGCCCCACAGCATGATGGAACCTCCACCACATTTGACAGGAGGTAGCAGGTGTTTTTCTTGGAATGCGGTGTTCTTCTTCTGCCATGCAAAGTGCTTTTTGTTATGACCAAATAACTCAATTTTTGTCTCATCAGACCAAAGCACTTTGTCCCAAAATGAATCTGGCTTGTCTAAATGAGCATTGGCATACAACAAGCGACTCTGTTTGTGGCGTGAGTGCAGAAAGGGCTTCTTTCTCATCACCCTGCCATACAGATGTTCTTTGTGCAAATTGCACTGTATTGTAGAACGATGTACAGATACACCATCTGCAGCGAGATGTTCTTGCAGGTCTTTGGAGGTGATCTGTGGGTTGTCTGTAACCATTCTCACAATCCTGCACATATGCCACTCCTGTATTTGTCTTGGCCTGCCAGACCTGCTGGGTTTAACAGCAACTGTGCCTGTGGCCATCCATTTCCTGATTCCATTCCTTACAGTTGAAACTGACAGTTTAAACCTCTGAGATAGCTTTTTGTAGCCTTCCTCTAAAACATGAGACTGAACAATCTTTGTTTTCAGATCTTTTGAGAGTTGCTTTGAGGATCCCATGCTGTCTGTCACGCTTGAGAGGAGAGTCAAAGGGAAGCACAACTTGCAATTGACCATCTTAAATACCTTTTACCACTCATGATTGGACACACCTGTCTATGAAGTTCAAGGCTTAACGAGCTCATCCAACCAATTTGGTGTTCCAAGTAATCAGCATTGAGCAGTGACAGGCATTCAAATCAGCAAAATTACAAGGGGACGTTCGACTAGGAGGACACCAGCCCTGACGATGACAAGAGGTACGAATCGGATTGCATCGCACTGCGACTGCCAACAACCACACGAAGATAGTCGGGCATCCAGACCACCATGGCATTCCTTCTGGCCAGAGACGACAAACAGGCACCGACGGCAGCAATGGACATTTCATGTTGATTTACAGTATGTGTGAAACCATTGCTTTGTGTTCTGTAAAAATATTGAGCCCTCGAAGAGTTAAATGAAAGTCTGACAATGTCACGATGTCTGATTTGTCTGACTTGTCATTTTAAACTGTGGAGCACAGGGGGAAATCAAGGAGAAATGAGTCGTTGTGCCAAACATTATGGAGGGTACAGTACATTGTGAACACTCCAGCCGCCCTAACGCCAACACAGACAGACTGAGACACAACCCCTTTTAAAGGACTCCAGGTGCCCACCAACTTCCTGGTGCTGCCAAACAGGACCCCGTAAACGTCCAGGTACCCCCTGGTGTTGGCCGCAGGAGCCCCTGCAGGGTTGACTTTCTATGCTCAAACCCGTGACCCCTGCTGTAAGCCAAGGGGGGGGCGCTGCCCTCTATTGGTCTGGGGATTGAAAATGTCCTGAAAAAGCTCTCTGCCCCAGTCCTTTCATTGTTGGGGCTTCCCAGCTGGGTAAGGGCCGCAGCTGTCCCCCACAACGTTTATTTATCTATTGTAGGAGGACAATGGGCATCCCAGTTGGGAAGGAGGGTCATTTATTCCCCAAACGGGAGGCCAGTGTGGAACAACAAGCACATTGGCTGGCGAGACGGAGAATTAACTCGGTGCCCGGCCAGTGTTATATAACAGATGGACCAGTGGAAGCCGAGAGTCGGGAGCCATTCCATCCCCCATACACTAGGTGGCAGTGATCCTTGTATGGCAACCCAGTCAGGACACCAATAGGGGTGATGGGGAGATGGAGTCCTGTTGGGGTTCCTAAAGCCGATAGAGGGTGCTGCCCGGGGAGGTCCTTCTTACTTTCCTTATGTCCCAGAAGTGCATGGTGTGGCACCAGAAGCCAGAAACATTCCCGGGTCGGGCTTAAAAGGAGCCCCTGTTTCACAAGCGGGACACAGCGGGCAACACTCGGCAGAGGTAGAGAGGAGGAAGAATTTGTTTGTTTTTGTGTAATTGTGGCTCATCTTTGGAGAGTTGATTGTGAAGAAGTGCTGCCTGTGAATCGATAACCTTTATTACTGTGCCTTGGGTTGGGGGCTCAGTGGCGCCCCCTTGTGGTCACACTAACTATGTGTCTATTTATTTAAAGTAAAAAGCCAAGTTTCCCCCTGTAGAGAACTCAAGTTCTATCTAAAAGGGAGGAGGAAGGTAGAGGTCCTCAGGACGTTGTGGCCTCTCTTTCCAATCCCAACGGCATTTTTTGTCCCCCCATAAATCAACGGCATTTGACGTAACCAAGCAAAAAGTGCAAGCAGCTTCAGATCTGCCCAGATATTCCACTTCCATTTCTGGTGCGAGGATGATGATGAAAGTAACTTCATGTTGTCACCTGCCTCTTTCATGTTAGTAGCACGTGAAGAAGAAGAATGTATGTCCATTCTGGAGAGCATCACTTTGGGGGATGCCATGAACAGGCACCACTCATCCACATTGTGCTTATGCCCAAGAACCTCCATTAATTAATGAAGTCATTATTTTTCTTGAGACTTTTGGAAGCAGTGTGGCGTACTCGTTAAGACTTTGGATTTCCAGCACTCGAGGTTGTGAGGTTCAAATCCTGCTGCTGACGCTGAGTGGCCATGAGGAGGTCACTTCACCTGCCTGTATGCCAATTTGAAAAACCTCAGAGATGGCACAATTTCTATTTCAATTTTCTGTAGGTCGTCTTGACTAATAATAAGTAATTATATTTTTATCCCACTACGGTACAAAATGACGAAAATATGAAGGGAATGTCACAAGAAAATGAATTCTCTTCTTCTTCCTCCTCTCTGCCATAAATTAGCCTGTCACACACCCTCACGGGCTTTTTGGATGAGGCTTACTCCAGTACTCGTTGTCAGTCGTGTCTCACTGCAGGGCGGCCATATATCACGGCTGACACATTCCGTCATGTCTTCATGGAAACACGCTTGGCGCGGGGGCCTCCCGACAAACGCTTGTGGCTTCTCTCCTTGTGCTGACACGTTTCGCCTTTCTGGAGACTTGAGTACAAATAATCACCCGTGCCACTCGAGGATCTGCCATAAACTCTGGGCAAGCTGCAGCTGGCATTAGTGCTCTGCTTGAACCTCATGCCAGCTCTGCCAGCCGTGGTCTTGATGCAATTCTACTGATTTCAATTGTCAAGTTGCCATGTGAGATACCAGAAATGTGCTATAAAATACCCGATTGGGTCCACCAACCCACGCCTGCCCTTTTTGTCTGGTGAGCCACCTGGTGTTGAAATACAGCGGGGGCACAAGGTAAGAGGGTGTGGTCCAGAAGCAGGCAAGGGTGGGCACCATTAGGTCCAACTGCAACCCCAAATAATCCCCAATTTGTGGAAGCAGAATGAAAGTCTTCACCTGCCTCTGCATGTTGGCACCCACAGCGTTCTATTAGGTCATCTGAGGAGGCGCGACGCCACGTGGCCCACCACACGGTGACCCCATGGCCCCCTCTACCAGAGCCTGGAGATCCAAAACAAACAATTTAGGGCCACTTGACGTTGACAAAATTAGGAAACTTAGACATTGTGAGTTTACTGAAAGCAATGCACGGCTTCAGTCCTTGTGTAGCCATCCGGCCTCCACTTCAGAGAAGGTGTCTGTGCCAATCAGTGGGCACTAGGGCTCAGGGTTTATCTCCTTAACATTTACTTTTATTTGCTCAGCAGACTCTTTAATTGAAAGTGACTTACAATGGAGGTCAACATAGTTGAGTAACATCAGCCTGGGGACTACTTTCAAAAGTTGAACAACGCAAGTGAGGAGCTTTAAAGTGGGCACAATGGAAAATATGTTAGATCACCACAGTGCAAAACGCATTTATTGACCTATGTTAACCCAACCTGTGGTACCAACATACGTGCTTTAAGAGATCCACCAGTCTCCCCACACGTAAGAAGGCAAATCCAACCTGCCTGAAGGAGTATGATCCCACTGCACTAATACCTACTGTATAAGTGTCTCGAGAGGCTCATTAACAATCCCATCATGCTCTTCTCTGCCAAATGAGTGACATCAATTACAGTCTGCATATCGCTCCAGCAGATCCACAGAGGATGCCATCACCTTAACTCTACATACAGTGCTGGCCCAACTGGACAACAAGAGATAGAATTACTGGAGGTGTGAAAGCAATTTACAGACTACACAACGATCCACTCTTAGCTCGTCACCAACGTCGGGGACCTGCGTCTGAGCGCTTCATTGTGCCACTGGGTTTTTAACTTCTCGACAGTTTCAGTGGGTGGCCACACTTCATCATCCTTCACTCTCAACACAGGGGCTCCACGGGGCTGTGTTCTGAGCCCTCTGCTGTACCCCCCTCTACACATACGACTGCACACGACTCTAACATCATCGTCGAGCAGGCCTGAGGTCTAACAACAACGAGCAGGCTTACCTGAAAGACGTGGGGAACCCGTCACACCGGCGTCAGGACAGCGGTCTACACCAGAATGGATCCGATGGCACTGAACTAATGAACAATGTCTGAAGATATTTCCTACAAATACAAATGTGCACGTGTGCAGGCTGTACTTGTGAATGTCCCCTTGGGTGTGAATTTCCCCTTGGGATTAATAAAGTATCTGTCTATCTATCTATCTACTACACGACGTGCGGTCAAAATATAATATAATATAATATAATGATGTACAATTGCTGACTCTGTAGTCATGCAAAAAGACAATGTCTCCTTGGGGAAAAATAAAGTATATTAATATAATATAATATAATATAATATAATATAATATAATATAATATAATATAATATAATATAATATAATATTGTAGCATCCCAGCCAGGGTGAAGCCTGAAGGGAAACTGACTGTTGGGTCAAGCAGGGAGGCCAGAGAACAACGCAGAGGACTGATGTTTGGGATATGATTGACAGTAAAGGGAAGAAAAGGGGCGGCACCCTGAACAGGGGGGGGCGGGGAATGGAGGCGGGGATTTCTGGATGGTTTGTGGAACAGCTAAGAAAGTGTAGAGGGGGAGTTGAGTGGGGTATGTGAGGTGGGTTATGGATGTGGAGCCAGAGATTTTTTTATTTTTTGTGCCATTGACGGCATCATAACAATGAAAGATTCATAAATAATTGTAAATAGTTCGACTTCAAAGTCACCCATTTTGCTTTTAGATTCATGTATTTTTGTCTTTTTTTTTTTGAGTTCAAGCAAACTGTTCTGCAATCCCCTCTTTGTCCTGCTGTGTTTTTTTCCTTTTTAAACCAGTCACAGTGAGGTTGCCATAATATAATATAATATAATATAATATAATATAATATAATATAATAT
>JANRMT010062810.1:19520301-19531938 GCA_026402145.1 Polypterus bichir lapradei | reverse complement strand
TATCTATCTATCTATCTATCTATCTATCTATCTATCTATCTATCTATCTATCTATTATATAGTACCTTTCACCATCTATCTATCTATCTATCTATCTATCTATCTATCTATCTATCTATCTATCTATCTATCATATAGTGCATTTCACTATCTATCTATCCATTATATAGTGCCTTTCACTATCTATCTATCTATCTATCTATCTATCTATCTATCCATTATATAGTGCCTTTCACTATCTATCTCCATTATATAGTGCCTTTCACTATCTATCTATCTATCTATCTATTAAATATTATTCATACATATATATTTTACTATATAATATATAGTCACACATGTGCATTTAGGGACCACCTTCCTGGCTCCATTGAGGTAAGCCATATCACCCCAGGATGAGGGGGAGTGCTGTCACTAACAATGTCTTCTGTGTTGCCTCAGTCCAATCTGAGGAGGTCACCTATTGCTCTCCATGCTCCACCCAAATTTGTGACACCCCTTTGGGCGCAGCTGCCATTAGATTCAGAGGATGGCATCAGTATTGCACCCTGCACCGCTGTGTCATGCCATTTTCAATCACATTAAGTAGAGACCAGGGTCCCGGGGTGGGGCTGCGCACGGGGAAAAGATGTGATGTCTGTTTTCAATCCTAACTACAAAATAAAAGAATTGCCCACCCGTGGCCTCATTTTGAAACACAATTGTTCTTTGAAAGCCATGGGCTAACCATTTGCAGGACACTGTGCCTCTTTTCTCTTGAAAATGTTCTATGCTGTGCCCCTGTCAAGTGATTTCTTGAGTTATGGTCTTTGGGTGGTTCCAACGAGGAGCAGAACTTGCAGAAGGTGAAGGGCATGGGGACCTGTGCCAGAGGGGGCACAAAAGCACTTTGCTGAATTAAGTAAATCGATACAGGGCCAAAAAACACGTCTTGATTACCCATTTAGGAGTGGCAAGTTGCACCATTGGCACCGAGTATTATTTATACTTAGCTGGCACCTTTATCCTTGCCGACTTATGACATCTGAGAAACAGTTGTTTGCATTTCTTTTATTTGTTCCAGTTTGAGCTCAGGCAGGCGAGGTGACCTGTTCGTGATCTCATGGTGTCAGTAGTGGGATTTGAATCCACTTCTTCAGGTTCTGAGGTCCAGTACCTTAACCACCACATCACACTTACTGCCCCGCTAATCATTTTTGGAAACATCTCCACTTAGATGTGGTTCTGGTGGGTTTGCTACTCCAGTAAACAGACAGGAGTTCAGATCTGTAAAGAATGGCCCTAATTGTCTGTGTGCTGTTTTCCCTCGAGCTTTGTGTGAAAAGTATATGTGAGGCGTCCTCTTGTCACAACTCATTCTTAGCAGTTTAGGCTTCATTTTCTTACTCATTGTAAGATGAATTAGATGTTAAAGCTATAAAGCGCCTCTTTATCACATTGAATTAGACTGAGATGTCCATATTCTTCTTAACAGAATGAGAATATCAGAGGTCCGGAGAGTCTCTTTGATTTGGTCTTTTCTATTCCAAGTGACCCTCCATTAAACTGAATATTAACATCCGCCTTAATAAAAGGACAAGTGTGTGTGTGTGTGTGTGTATCTGTATGTCCTTCTAGTTGATATGTCTCTGTTATATGTCATTTGGTATGTGTTTGTGATGCGCCATCTGTTGGAATGCAAAATGCAATGCATTTTTTTACTACATGCATTGCAAAACAGATTCCAATATCTGGTGCACTGCAAACGTTAATACGTCTATGTTGATTACTTAGATTTGTCAGTTAGTTACATTTCGTTTATTTTTTTCCAGCTGGAGAAAATTGTGAGGTGACTTGTTTATGATCATATGGTGTCAGAAGTGGGATTTGAATCCTCAGACTCGGGCTTTGCAGTCCGACGCCTTAACCACTCTATCACATTGCCTGCCCCACTAATTGGTGTCTTTAAACTAACATCAAACAGACCTTCAATTGGATGTGGGCAGGTGGGTTAGCTGCCCCAGGGAAAAGACAGGGGTTCAAATCTGTAAAGAATGGCCCAAGTTGTCTGTGTGCTGTTTTGCTTAGAGCCTCGTTTTAAAATTACATTTGGTAATCCCATCATTCTCAGTAGTTTGGGGTCCATTTCCTTTCTTATTGTTAAATGAATTAGACATTGCATCTCTAAAGTGCCTCCATGTCACATTGAACTGGACGGCTGTTTTCACATTTCTATACTCTTCTTAACAGAAGGAGAATATTAGAAGTTGGATGGTCTTTTTCATGCTAAGTGATCCTCCATTAGACTAATTATTATTATTTACCACCTTAGTAAAAGGACAAGTATGTGTGTGTAACTGTGTGTCCACCCAGCTGATATCTCTCTGTTATATGCTATTTAACATGGGATTCATTAATGCAGGGCTAAAGTTTGTGATGTGCCACCTGTTGGAATGCCAAATACTACATGAATTACAAAATAAATTCCAACAGATGGTGCCATGCAAACGTTAACGCTGATGTCTGCAGTGATTACTTATAATCTGGCTGACACCTTTATCCAAGATGACTTACAACATCAGAGATACAACTGGTTACATTTCTTTTATTTTTCCAACTGGAGCACAGGCAGCTGAAGTGACCTGTTCACATGGTGTCAGTAGTGGGATTTGAATTCACAACTATAGGATTTGAGCTCCCACACCTTAACCACTATGCCCAATGGATTTCTCGTATAGGTGCAAAATTCCTTGAAGAGCCCATCCTCTTGGTTACCCTTGCCTGTGGGTGGCCACATCCTGATGCAGCCCCGCTGAGCCACTTGAACTGGGCACAGCGCCCCCTTCTGTTGGGAAGGTCGCGCCACACGTAGACGTCAGGGGGAGTCCCAGCTTTGGATCTGAAAGGGGGAGCCTGCACCCCTGTGCCCGTCACCATGGCAACTGACTGTGCCAGCTAAGCACGGCTTATCTCCTCTTACATGATAACGATAACTGAAAAGCTTCTGAAAATTGGACTTGACAAAATGGAATTGCCAGAAGTGGCTTTATTTGGGTAAAACATCGGGTGGGATATTTGTGTCTCTCTCGCTCGCTCGCGTTTGTAGAAAAAAAGCTCCCCAATTTAGAGGTCACCTAGGAATTAATAAGATAAAAAGCCTGCACGCCGTTAAAATGGTGGGTGGCGTTTTATTTTCTTTCTTTATTCTTCTCTCTCTTTTTTTTTTTTTTTTTTTTTTTCGTTCTCTTTTTTTTTTTTTTTTTTTTTTTTGCTGTCTTTTTGAAAAGTTAATTCTAATTTAAATTTTTTCTAGTTGGCAGAAAGTCTGTCACTTAATATTTTCAGTCACTTATTTTAATTGGATAATTGGAAGAAATGAGAAGTAACACCGCTAATTACGGCCCCGCGTCCCGTCGGGCGCTCGAAACGAAGCTGTTTGAGTGTGTTAAAGCCACGTCCAATTATCCCAATTCAACGTTAACACTTTTTTTCCTTCTTCTTCTCTTATTGATGGTCAGTCAGCGTCACCTTTTATTGTGTTTGTACAGACTCCGTGAGGAAGGGCTGCCACTTTCATAATGAGAAGAAGGACGAGCGCGTTTAAGGGTCTCTTAAATGACGATGACTTTTTTTTTTTTGCTGTTGTTTATCCCGGCACGCTGTCTTTAAAATGAAATTCTGTGAATCACTTCAAACTACGCATCCCGCAAACAAAAGCAGCATAACGATAGCCGTGACGGCCAGGCCTCATCTACTGTACATCCTCATCTTCCTCGGTGGCTCGCCGGCGTCACGTGATCAACAGAGGGCTGAGGGTCCCCACCTGTGAGACACCTGAAGCACAAGACATCCGTATGAGTCGAATGAATGCGTCGTTTATTTCTAAAGGCACGAAAATACTCCGGGCTCGTGGGCTGCGTCGAGCTCATCGGAGGCGCAGGTCGGCCATTCATTCATTTAGCTTCTGAGACCGTTTATTTCAGTAGGAAGAAGTTTCGCGAATACGGGAAGAAACAATCCAGGACGGGACTTCCGCTGATTTCGAGGCCAACTCACTAAAATCGGGTCAGTTTAGAGTTAAGTGGCTTAACCTGGCAACCCAGACACCGCTCCGGACGGGACGGCCGCTCATTGCGGGGCACACCCTCTCGGTTTAAAGGCGCTTATTCCTATTTCAGGATCAGACGGACAGGTGGCAGAGCCTGGCATCACAGGGGGAGGCGATTCTTGGGATGCTGAGGGTCCCCGAGTCAAAAAACTCCATGGGGCCCTCAAACACCAAAGAGCCCCAATGTGGTAACATTTAATAGGGATAGGATCAAAAGGGAGAATTTAATAAACACAAATCCTTTAATTTTATGACAAACAATAAAAAAAATAAAACAGCACAGTAAATACATTTATAGAGAAAGTAGAAAAACAATAGTATAGAAAATAATGAACATTGAAAACATCTAAATAAGTAAAACAAAGTAAATGTAAAGTGCACATGGTTTTAGATATAAATATGAACTGAATGTCATAATATTTAAAAAAATAAACTGCAGATATCGATCTACCTATCTATCTATCATATAGTGCCTTTCATATCTATCTATCTATCTACCTATCTATCTATCTATCTATCTATCATAGAGAGAATAATGGCTTCCAGCACAGCATGATGAAGTGAAGCTTGGCTGAGATATTCCTGGCCTGTCGCCTGTACTTGCATGAGAACTCACAACAGTTAGCAGATATAAACTGACGACAAACCAGAAATGTTCTTCAGTGCAAATGTGCAGCATTGGCCCTCTTCATAGGGAACTAAAATACAGTCTGTGTTTTGGTGGATCTACCATCCGGGTGTTCATTTGGGGCACGTGGGTGGCAAGGAACCTTTTTGTCAAAAGCGCCATCCTCTAGAAATGATGCAGTATCCATGCACTGAAATGATAAAGGAGGACCACCCAAAAATCTCGATGAAAAGATAAAGAGTATCCATGAGCTAAAATCATGAAGTGTGTGTGGGAGATGAAGCATTTAAGTCTCACGCCGAAATCAAAAGTGAGAAATAACTGCATTAAGCTGCAATGCACACATGTAGTACTTACTGCAGCCCATTTCATCAGCGCATTGATAGTCTTCTAGTCAGAAAGTCAACTTGCCCCATAGGGCTGTCATAACACCTTTATAGACCCCCAGGGCAGAGTAGTGCACTGGGGCCCCAGTTTTGATAGCAAAACAGAAACATACACAGGCATCAGAAACATCATGGGCCCCTATGATCCTGGGCCCCCGGCCAGTGCCCATTGTGCCCATACGTTAAGACAGTGTTTTTAGCCAGTGTCACGGCAGACGGTGAAGGAAGAAGAGTTGTGCCTGCTGTTACTGACCTTAAGAAGAAGAAAGTCAGAAGGTGGAGCGCCAGAACCATGGACTAAAAGTGGTGTAGGAAGGGCGGGTGTAATATTGTGGACAGTGGGGACCTACGTGATTAGCAGATGCATTTCAAATGTTTTTGCCTGTCTTCCTTGCATTGTGAGGACCTATTGCGTCAAATTCAGAACTCTGTTCATCAGTCTGGCACCCACATAACCAGCCTCTCTTTTCGAAACTCATCATTTTGGATGCACGGCTGCTGCGTCTGCCGCGTTAAACAGAAAAAACAATCCGCGTTCACTGCGAGGGGGCGTGTCTCCAAATCTGACGTTATTTTCGCTCAGCGCGGACGCATCAAGTATAAACTTGGCTTAAAATAGACGAGTGTCCGCGCATAGCATCGTTAACGGTATGAACAACTCTCTGTCAAAGAGCTAAAACACCCAGGGACCTGTGGGGTCAATCTGACCTTGGTCTGCGCGTCTTATTCATCACTTGTGATGTTTACAGCCGGTCAACAGCCTAGGGCACCATCATCCTAGGGGCGCCGTTTTTGTAACTCAAGGGGTGTGCGGTCCGGACACCAAGAAGGACCCCACTAGGGCTCCGTTTGGCTACGACAGCCCCTTAATACGTTTGCCAATAACGGCTCGGTGATTTATTATTACAGTATACGCGAGTCGTCATTTAGCCGGATTGGCTGCATTTCACTGTTTGATCAAGTGTGTCGTCTTTTCCCTGTTTCTCCAAAATATTGTGTTTTTATGGATCAGAGCTAGCGCTGCTGCCTCGCAGTTAGGAGACCCGGGTTCGCTTCCCGGGTCCTCCCTGCGTGGAGTTTGCATGTTCTCCCCGTGTCTGCGTGGGTTTCCTCCGGGCGCTCCGGTTTCCTCCCACAGTTCAAAGACATGCAGGTTAGGTGGACTGGCGATTCTAAATTGGCCCTAGTGTGTGCTTGGTGTGTGGGTATGTTTGTGTGTGTCCTGCGGTGGGTTGGCACCCTGCCCGGAATTTGATTCCTGCCTTGTGCCCCGTGTTGGCTGGGATTGGCTCCAGCAGGCCCCCGTGACCCTATGTTCGGATTCAGCGGGTTGGAAAATGGATGGATGGATGGATCAGAGCATTCTGTCATCGAGATTTCGTTTATAAATGCCCGAAATTTGAACAGAAAATTGCGCACACCCATTTCGAGCCTCTTTTTGCAAGTAGGCAAGTTTTATAAATGAGGCCCCAGAATCTGCTTCTCCTCCCAAACTGAACACTAGCGGGTTTTATAAAATCTTGAACAGCTATCAGCTCGCAGGGGGCCCAGTTACTCCATCCCTTGTCACGCGTGCACGCAATTCTTTATCTACGAGAGGATCTCTCTCTCTCTCTCTCTCTCTCTCTCTCTCTCTTTCGCGCGCGCGCCCAGGAACTCAGAAGCTGATGTGGACAGCGCAGGTGCGCGCGTACGAATCATCTCTCGGTTCCAGCGTCTACCCACTCGCGCCCGCTAAATCGCCCTTCTTAACACTCAGCCGGTGCGTTTTAACAACGCCGCAGAGGCGCATTATTCAAAAGTTTGCTGTGCACTTCCCTTCCTGCCGCTTTCAATCCAGTGCCAGCAAACAGACGACACATCTCAACCGAGGGTCCTTCAGGAAAGGACATCCACAGAGCTATTCACACCCCATCCAAGAAGGCACCAGAACCTCCTGAAAGGGTGCAGGTGCGTGTAAGGCTATTGCTCTTTATTTTAGAAGCGACACGTGCCTTTTTTAAAAAAAGGAAAATAAGTGGTTGTATTTAAATTCTGCGGAGCAGGACGGTATGGAGGATTAATTGTGCCAAAAGTAAACGCGGTGCATTTCATTTTGGATCGTTTTTATCGTGTCATAATTAAAAACATATCCACCAAACGATCGCTTGCTTTTCACTGTAGCACGCAATTTCCATGTCAGTTTAAAAGGTAAACCAAAAGCGCATTGCATTTTCATTCTTGTCCACAGATCGTGTGTCATTGTCACTATAGACATAGAATTACTAGACGCCGCATGACCAGCAGCATCGTACGTCAACGTCGCCGCCATATTGCGAGTGGCACTGCTGTGGAGTGAAGTAATGAATAATGCGCTGCTTGGGATTGTACACACCGCTGTACGCTCCAAACCAGATCCGGGGGATTACATTTCATAGGTAAGGCAGAACAATTGTTTTGGTTATATTTGGCCATTAGAAAATCCCATTTTATAATCTTAGCACTCAAGGTCACCTTACAAAAAATTAAACAACATTAATAAAATTAAAACAACAGAACGATAAATCGAAAAGCAATAATTAGCAAACAAACAAAGATAACTGGCAGTAACAGAGCAAAATTCACAATTGGTATGCCAGTTTGAAAAGATACGTTTTAAGGGCAGTTTTAAAATGTGTTATTGAATCGAGCTGACGTATATGACAGAGAAGAGAATTCCCGAGTTGAGGAGCACAATGAGAGACGCTCGAGCTGCCATAGCACTGAGTCTGATGTGTGGTACAGAAAGTCAAGCTGCAGATGAGGATCTGAGGGAGCGAGAGGAGTGCAAGTCTGGAGGAAATCAGTGGGGGAACTTTAAATGTTAAGAGCCGTATTTTGTATTGCATTCAGTAGTGAACAGGGAGCCAGTGAAGCTGAGGGAGAGTAGGTGTGATATGTTCAGTGGATTTAGAACAGCAGGTTATTGTCCTGGCAGCAGAATTTTGAAGAAGTTGTAAGCGATGGATACGTTTTTGTGGGATTTTATTTTATTTTATTTTTTTTTTTCTCCAGCTTTTGGAGTTTTTTTTTTTTTTGTTTTTTCTGTCCACCCTGGCCATCGGACCTTACTTATCCTATGTTAATTAATGTTGACTTATGTTTATGTTTTATTGTGTCTTTTATTTTTCTATTCATTTTGTAAAGCACTTTGAGCTACATTTTTTTGTATGAAAATGTGCTATATAAATAAATGTTGATTGATTGATGCCAGATAGAATAGCATTACAGTAATCTATACATGACGTGACTCGGGCATTAACCAATACTTCAGTACTGTGTTGCGTAAGAACAGGACGAAGTCTAGAAATGTTTCAGAGGTGGAAGAAGGCAGTCCGAGAAATGTTACTTATATGGGAGGAATTATTTAATAATAATAATAATAATAATCATTATTATTACATATTATTTAATAATTGCCATTATTAGTGTATACATGGATATAAATAATTTAATTTAAACAATTCGCCAAAATCTGTTGTATGTAAACGATACTGTTTTAAATGTTATTATTTTTTCATCAGAAAACCCGGTTTCCACGTCTACCTGAATTAATTTAAATGCCACTTTTGCCACTCGTAATATGGTGGACGCACTGATGTATCGTGTCGACTGGGCAACACAGGGAATGCGGAGTCTATCTATATATGTCTATGATTGTTATAACTAAAGTCAAAGCAGATGTATTCATTTCACTTAGGGGCCGCTCCATTTGAGGACTACACTTCAATCATAGCAAAGGTTAATGTAACCAGTTAACCAATCAGCGTCAAGGGGTGGAGCAAGGCCGTTCCACTTCTGAAATTCTGTCTTCTGGCGGTGAGCATAAGTCATCAGTGTGGACTCTGACGTGATTTTACCTGAAAGGGCAAAAAGTTTTAGGTCTTGCAGAAAAAGTCTATTCTTCTGTCTGAAGTTGTTTTCTTTTTATGTTAAATTAATTAGTGCAGTTAAATTTCCGAGGTGTGGATTGTTAGTGGTTTTAACTAAATACTGAAAATAGTGAAACATTTAGCTTCACCAAGCTTGGTTTCCTTGCTGCTTTTAATTTCATACTCTATGATAATGAAATATTATATACACTCACTGGCCACCTGCTTGTTAACGCCAATATCTAATCAGCCAATCACATGGCAGCAACTCAATGCATTTCGGCCTACAGACATTGTGAAGACGACCTGCTGAAGTTCAAACTGAGCATCAGAAAGGTGAAGAAAGGGGACTGAAGTGACTTTGAACGTGGCCTGGTTGTTGGTGCCATAAGAGCTGGTCCGAGGATTTCAGAACCTGCTGATCTACTGGGATTTTCACACACAACCATCTGTAGGGTTTACAGAGAATGGTCAGAAAAAGGGAAAACATCAGTGAGCAGAAGTTCTCTGGGCGAAAATGCCTTGTTGATGTCAGAGGTCAGAGGAGAATGGCCAGACTGATCTGAACTGATAGAAACAGAAACAGTAACTAATATAAGCACTGGTTACACCGGAGGTGTGCAGAAGAGCAGCTCTGAACACACAGCACGTCAAACCTTGAAGCAGGTGGGCTACAGCAGCAGGAGACCACAGCGGGTGCCACTCCTGTCAGCTAAGGACAGACAACTGAGGCTACAAGTCGCACAGGGTCACCAAAATTGGACAACAGACGATTAGAGAAACCTCTCAATTTCTGCTGCAACATTCAGATGGTAGGGTCAGAATTTGGCATCAACAACATGAAAGCAGGGATCCATCCATCCATCCATCCAGTACCAATTGAGCATTGCTTAAATGCCACCTGAGTACTGTGGCTGACCATGTCCAACCCTTTATGACCACAGTGTATGTATCTACTTCAAGCAGGATAACGCGCCATGTCATAAAGCTCAGATCATCTCAGACTGGTTTCTTGAACATGACGATGAGTTCACTGGACTCCAATGGCCTCCACACTCACCAGATCTCAATCCATTAAAACGCCTTGGGGATGTGGTGGAACAGGAGATTCGCATCATGGATGTGTAGCCAACAAATCTGCAGCAACTGTGTGATGCTATCAGGTCAATATGGACCACAATCCCTGAGGAATATCTTTGAGCACCTTGCTGAACCTATGCCATGAACAATTATGGCAGTTCTGAAGGATAAAGGGAGTCCAACCCGGGACTAGCAAGGTGTACCTAATAAAGTGGCCGCATAGTGTATTTTTTATTTTTCCCTTCTTTCAAGATCCAAGAGAATGGAATTGTCATCCACGTCACCAGCTTCTACTCGTTCAATGAGACTGCGGACCCCCTGTTCTATTATCTTCATGTTCACTTTCTTTAGCACCGCTCGTGATCAGAATGTCTCTTACCCCAACAGTCGACACTCCTTGTCCCACCTTTTGATGCTGATTGTTCGTTAGATTGTATTTCATTTCAGCACGATAAGAGCGGAGCTGCTGAGTGAAACGCAATACGACTGCTTCGTCTTTTAGTTACTCAATTTATGGTCAGGAAATTAAAACGCACTTCGCCTTTGTTTTGCATTTGAAACTGACGTGGAAGTTGCATGCAATCGACTGATTGCTTTATTGGTTTTGAAATTATGACACAATATAAGCCATGCCAAAAGTCAATGCACCGCATGCATATACTGTACAGCCCACTTCATTTAGATACAAATACACTTTTCAGAAATGGGAACACCTTTACTTCACTCATCCAGAAAGCTGGTGAGGACACTGAATGATCTCAGCCGTTGGCTCTTGAGTTGCATCCTCACAGGTCGCCGAGATTCTTTTCCAAGTTTGCCTAACTTTCTTATTCCAGCACAGAGTTGTTGGGGGGCTTGTCCTGTGAGGGAGACGGCCCTGGAGTGGAAAGATTGGGGGGGGGAGCAACTGATCAAGGACACTGCCTCTGCCAAGACATTAGAGATGGCAGCTTCCCTGGACTGTAGCGGTGCCCCGGATACCCACAGGGCACTATGGGACTTGGAGTTCGGTAACACAGCCCTGCAGGTTACCATGGGTGCCGCCAGGTATTACTGCCTACTGGTTACATAGCCCAGAAGTACTCCAAAGTCACGGGGACGGAAGCATAGAAGTACTTCCGGGCTGAAGAAATTGCAAGTTTTCCATCTGACCCGGAAGTGCTGACGAGTCACGTGGATGGAAGGACAGAAGCACTTCCAGGTCGGGCACTATTTAAAGGACTGATGGGAACCCAGCAGGTGAGCCGGAGTTAGGAGGAGTAGGACAGAGCTTGCAGGGAGGTGTGGAGGAGACATTGTGTTTGTTATTATTACTATGTGAATTTCCCCTTGGGATTAATAAAGTATCTATCTATCTATCTATCTATCTATCTATCTATCTATCTATCTATCTATCTATCTATCTATCTGTTATATAGTGCCGTTCATTATCTATCTATCTATCTATCTATCTATCTATCTATCTATCTATCTATCTATCTATCTATCTATCTATCTATCTATCTATTATATAGTGCCTTTCATTATCTATCTATCTATCTATCTATCTATCTATCTATCTATCTA
>JANRMT010062810.1:19507717-19520201 GCA_026402145.1 Polypterus bichir lapradei | reverse complement strand
ATATAGTGCCTTTCACTATCTATCTATCTATCTATCTATCTATCTATCTATCTATCTATCTATATTATATAGTGCCTTTCACTATCTATCTATCTATCTATCTATCTATCTATCTATCCATTATATAGTGCCTTTCACTATCTATCTATCTATCTATCTATCTATCTATCTATCTATCTATCTATCTATTATATAGTGCCTTTCACCATCTATCTATCTATCTATCTATCTATCCATTATATAGTGCCTTTCACTATCTATCTATCTATTATATAGTGCCTTTCACCATCTATCTATCTATCTATCTATCTATCTATCTATCTATCTATCTATCGTGCCTTTCACTATCTATCTATCTATCTATCTATCTATCTGTTATATAGTGCCGTTCATTATCTATCTATCTATCTATTATAAAATGCCTTTCATTATCTATCTATCTATCTATCTATTATAATTATTATTGTATATTCTCTTGCCTGTTTATTGTGGCTGGGGTGCTTTGGAGGCACTGCTTAAAAGAAGAAGAATTAAAGATCTTCTTATTTCTTTTACCCCGTGTCTACGTCTGTCTGCTGGGTTTAACGGGTCAACAGCGTGCCCAAGCATTTGACACCTGGCAGCAGTGAACCAGCCATGTGTTCATATTTAAAAGCCCTTCTCCATTGCCCTTCCATTCCAATCTGAATCAAAATCTGACACCAGTGTAGAGTTTGCAAGTGAAAGGCACTATATAACATAAAGATCAATGTTTTTTTTTTCTTCCAAGCTTTTAGTTACAGGCCCCCTAAAGCTGCGGAGGGGTCTGCCTGCCACTACAGTATAAGAGATGCCTGTTTGGTCTCAGCTTTCAAATCCCGGCTGAAGACTCCCTACTTCAGTTTAGCACACCCTGACTAGAGCTGATGATTAACTGTGCAGACTGCATCTCTGTTGTCAGTCATTAGCACTAAAACATAAGTAACAGGATAGTTATAATTGGATACTAACACTCACCTATTCTGTTTCTGTTCTCGGTACTCAAATGTGGCACTTGGTGCCACGGCCCACCTGCCAAGTTGTTTGCCAGCCTAAAGTAAAGTCATCTCTGATGGAGGATCGCATGAATCATCGGGTAGAGGGGTCATTTCATCGGATTGGCTGGCCCAGTTCTGACTCAGCTGTGGAATAGCCAATAAGGGGAGGCAGCTTGATGGCCGAGGTCTCCAGGACCCTGAACAAATCCAAATCATATTATGGGATATCATCTACTGCTGAATTCCACTCTGTACTTGTAGAATTTCTGTTGTATTATTGCATTGTATGGAGGATGACTTGTGTTCTGTTCTGCGTGTTGTGTTGTTTTTACCCCCCTATTTTTTTTTGACCCCCACTGTACGCCCAAACCACATGGAAAAGGGTCTCTCTTTGAACTGCCTTTCCCAAGGTTTCTTCCATTTTGCTTTTCCTTGTCTTCTTAGAGAGTCAAGGCTGGGGGGGTCTGTCAAAAGACAGTGCCTGTTAAAGCCCACTGTGGCACTCCTTGTGTGATTTTGGGCGATACAAGAAATAAATGGTATTCTTCCCTCCAAACATCGTGTCCATTTGTGCTGTTTCTACTGTTCACTTCCTTTACCGTCACACTGTCTGTCGGACACGTCTGCATCTTGACGCTGCTCCTGGGTCATTCTCGTTACGAGTGCCCCCTTTAATAAATCACCACATCTCTACATGAAAGCCCACTGCCAGATAAGCTCGATTTATTTGCTCATTTTCATTTTCCTTATCTGTACGCAGTCGTTTTTCCGAGATCAGAGTTGTACTGGCTGGCCCCACCAAAGGAGGCCGAGGTTGCCGTTCAGCACCCCCCCTAAAAAAAAAAACCTCCAAGCCGCCTTTTTTGTCAGCTGCTCTTTAACCTTCTCCTCCCCAACTCTCTGATTTAGTTCTCTTGGAATTCGGCTCTTAGAAGCTGCAGGTGGACTGCATTGAGGCATTAGTCAACATAATTAATTGGCCAAAATGGCCCTGAAATTGTCCCCGGCTTGTTGTGCGCCCAAAGGAAGGCGATTAATAAGAGAGCCTCCCCTCTGGCACACGTATCATTAGGCCATCAGCGCTGAGAAGCTGACATTGACGTCTTTATTCCAGCAGGCTAATTGCAGGCTGCTAAATTGGCTGGAAGGTTTACACAGCAGCCCACTCTCCACCAAAATGACATCACCTGTGGAAATGAAATCCGACCAAATCCGTCATTGTCGGCTGATTATTGGGTTAGCGAGACAACCGCTCTCCTTGATTTATTCCCACACCCCACAGTGTGTATTTACACAGGTAGGGAGGAGAGGGACGGGCGCACTCACCGCCATGCCTGACAGCCGGTTGGAGGGGCCACACAAAAGTAGGCGTCTTTGTGATGCCCGGCTTGCCTATAAGCTGGCATTACCTCTTTGAACCCGGGACATCGATAGTCACAGGGTCGTCTTAACAACATCATAGCCCCCCCACCCCCCGGGCAAAGTAGTGCGCTGAGGGCCCTGTTTTGAAAACAAAACAGACACATACATAGGCATCAGAAACATTGTGGGCCCCTAAGCTCCTAGTGCCCATTGTGCCCATACATTAAGACGGCCCTGGATAGTCGAACACCGAGGTGGTCTGGTTTAATGAGGACACTTGTCCTGTGTTTACGTATATGTTGCTCTGAGGTCACACACATGCTCATGGGAGGCAGCTAAAGGGCTCAAAAGATGGTAATTCCATGCTGGACCAGGGGGTGCCAGGGGGCACTAATCCTTTGTCTTTTGTCCCTGCTGGCCAACCACGGGAAATTCCACCTGGACTCAATGATGCCACTTCCTGGTGTCATACACGTGTGCATGGGAGGCAGCTTGAGGGCTTAAATAATAGTAATACCACGCCAGACCAGGGGGTGGCGACCTGCACTAACTTTCTCTCTCTGCAGAAAATCCTTGGGAAATCCCACTAGGTTGCCCGGTACTTTTGATGACATCACTTTCAGCACCGGTGCCATTGATGACGTCACTTCCGGGTCCGGCGTCCCAGATGACGTCACTTCTGGTCCCGGCGACATCACTTCCGATTCTGGTCCAGAGGACGTCACTTCCTGTCACGGCCTTTAAAGTCGCCATTTTACTCAACCTGAGTCAGTTTTCTTTTGGACTTCAACCTGAACACGACTCATAAAAATTAACCTTTTGCAGCCAGGGAACAATAATATGGGCGGCTGCCACAAACCTTTTTGATGTACCTGTGTCATTCTTATCACACTGGCCAGATAATGATACATTCTGGTTCCGTACCCGATGACATCACTTCTGATTCAGGCCCAGATAACATCATTTCCCCTGTCTGCCTTCTAAAACCCTCCGTATTCCTTCTGTCACCTCAGTTCTATTTTGGACTCTTGTCTAGAAAGACTGATTGCTCACTTTTTGCCTTTTCCAGCCAAAACGTCACGTATACGGGTTTGCTGCCCCAAACCTTTTGGTGGCGTGAAGGCGTTTTATTTCACAACTGCCATAGAGTGTATAGATGATATGACAATAAAGACCCTGGAGTTGACTTGACTTGACCTATAAGTGCAGAGGATCGAGATGTTCTGGGACCAGAGGGTCGGAGCTGACTCAGGACCAGCCTCTCCAAAGTTTTCCTGATGTACGAGGAAAGAGCACCTAGTCTGAAGTCCTTGGGAATCACTGCAATGTCCTTCCTTTGGCACTGGGACCACACAGGATGTTCTACGATGCTTAGTGATTTCAAGTATCGATTATTTTGATATTCTTTTTCCTGCACTCGGCCAACTTTAGATCAAGACGTAAGTGTAGCAGCAGGTTGTTAATTGAGAGGATGAGATTTTAATGGTTGATGCGTCGCCATTAACGAGTAGATAGATGGCCAGCTGAGCAGACCGGGGAGGAAGACAAAACAAGATTAGGTGTGGATTAGTTAAACTTGGTATTGATCTTGAGCGGCTGTTCACCAAGAGAGCACTTAGACTTGAGGATCATCTCCTCTTAGCACCCAACCACACAGTCTGGTCTTGATCCGATGGCAGTACGGTACCATCTCAGGGACACTGCAACTGACCCCGTCACTTCTCCTCTTCATGGTTATTGTTACTCTTTGGATTTTTGAGATTTTTTTGACATATTTCCATACGGTTTAAGGATAGTGGCTTTTGATTATAATAATTGGGGTTTGGCTACTGTGGATTACTGTGGAAGGTAGGGTTATATTATCGAGCTCACCGTACCCTGGGAGGATTCCGTGGATGAGGCATACGAGCGCAAATATCTACGCTATGCTGAGTTACCTGGTGAAGCGCAACATCGCGGCTGGACCATGGAAGTTCCCCCAGTGGAAGTTGGATGCAGAGGGTTTGCGGCAACATCTACCATCAAACTGCTGAGATACCTGGGAATTGGGGGCCAGAGCCAGCGCGCAGCCATCAAAGCTGCATCAGGGGAAGTGGAGAGAAGTAGGCAATGGCTTTGGATGAAGAGGAATGCCCCCTGCTGGGCCCCCAAGTACCAAGCTTAGGCTGCCATACATAGGTTCATGAGATGTCAGTCATTTGACACCAAAGTGACTCTTGTGACTAATTGGGCATGGGACACAAGCTTAGGGCTGGTCACCCTATAGCTGGCTGCCTCAGGTGAGGGTGTATAGTGTGAAAGGCCGAAACACCCCATGAGCCAGAGGAACACTACTGATGATGCGTCCCAATATTCTACAAACTTCTCCAACTCTATCATTCACCATTCACCGACAAGCGTAACTGAACCTATTGTACGTGCTTGCACAAGGATAGTAACATCTTATTCTATGTTTCGTAATCTTCTGACAACTCCTTGTGCCTCTTTTCTTGCTCTTTGACGTTTGACGTAATTTTCTCGTATACGAAGTACAGGGAAAGTATTGTAATCATCCAAAAATTCGACCTCGAGATTTTAATGAATCTTGATGTTTTAGACCTGCCTGAGTCTGATTTACTTTCTCGTAGGGAAAGTAAGTCCGAAAATATAATTTTTTATGATGTCTGTATGTCTGTCTGTGTGTGTGTGTTGTCACACACGTGCGAATAATGGCAATTCCACGTCTGATCAGGGGGTGGCGGGGTGCACTAACTGTCCCTTTCAATCCCTTGCAGACCATTCTCGGGAAATCCCACAGGGTTCCGGCGCCTCCGATGATGTCACTTCCTGTTCCGGCACCTCCAATGACATCACTTCCTGTTCCGGTGTCTCCAATGATGTCACTTCCTGTCCCTGTGCCTCTGACGATGTCACTTCCTGTTCTGGTGCCTCCAATGATGTCACTTCCTGTCCCTGCCTTTGACAACATCACTTCTGGTCCCGCCTCTGACGACGTCACTTCCCCTTCCGGCCCTGATGACGTCATTTCCTACCCTGGACTTTAAAGCCTCCATCTTGACTTCATATAACCAGTTCTGTTTTGGACTCTGTCTTATAAATATCTCTTGAAAAAGCCAGGATATACTATGTGGGTAGCTGCCTCAAACCTTAATAATGTCTTTTCGTCATTCTTGTGACAGTGTGTAAACACGATAACTTGAGTACGCTTTCAGTTAGGTCAACTAAATTTTACATATCAGTATTAGGTACAAAATATAGATTTCAATCAACTTTTGAGCTATTTCTGCTAACCAAAAGCGGTAGTTTTTATTCATGCAGCTGCAGAGTCTGATTTATTCACCTTTACTTTTATATTAATTCTTCAATATATTATTAATTTGATTAGATTTGTGGTTGATGGTTCTTTAATGTACATAATATAATAATATAATCATTGTCTTGTGGCTTACTCCTCAAATATCCATCCCCATAACTGAGTATAAGAGAAAGTCGAGGGGAGACCAATCCTGATTTTTGTTCTTTGATATCAATATTTTTATAAATAAGTCTTTTAATTATAAGATTCTTCATTTGTCCTGTCTATACAAGCCGAGGGTTTCATCTTGTGGAGCACTTCCAAGTTTGCTGATACATTTCTGTTATTTTTCCAGCTCAGCCTGTTTAGGGCCTTCTAGGCCTAAGCCTGCAGATAACATTAATGAGTAGCTGGATTGAAGTGATCCTTTGCTGGGCAGCCCAGTTAGGATTCTGGCCTACTCCCCAGCCTCATTTAGGGGCCTCACCTTATTTTGTTTTAGAAGAAACATCCAATCACAAGAGAGCGCTGTGAAGATTGTCCTGTATTTAATGAGTGGTGTCGTCTGTTCTTGAATTGTGCCTTGTAGTTTGTACTGTTGTATTTTATTCCTGAGGTGGGCATGGTAGATTGGCCATCTAGATCTTTGAAGAGGACTTGTGTTCTATTTTGTGTGTTGTATTTATCCCAAATTTTTGACACCTATTGCACACAACAACCTACCTGGAAGGGATTTTTATTCAGAATTGTTTTTCCAAAGATTTCTTGGGAAAAGTTGAAAAGAGGAAAGAGAATCCTTTTCCTAATTTAAATGCTTATTCTAGCATGTCATTGATCAGATCCTGCCATGTTTTAGAAACATTTTGAACAGATCCTCTAAGTGAGAATTTGATTTTATTTTTTCCAATTTCAAAAAGTACCCACTGACTTAAAAGTGGTAGGATGGGATTCTTCCAGTTTTCCATTTTTCTCTGTAAATTCTAGAGATGGTTGTGCGTGAAAATCCCAGTAGATCAGCAGGTTCTGAAATCCTCAGACCAACAACCATGCCATGATCTCCTACCTGCTGAGACACACAACATGGTGCTTTGTGGGGCACATAAGTATATTCCACTTGGTCACTTGAGAGCAGACATGAACATTTCACTTGGTCACTTGTGAGAAGTTGCCAAGAAAGATGAATGAAACCAGCATTTCACTTGGTCAGTGGAGAGCAGACAAGGATATGCACTACTTGGTCATTCAGTGGGTGAAATTCTGGGGAGCCAGCAGCTGTATTTTGTGCGGTTATTCAAAAGCAAACATGGACGTTTAACTCCGACACTCAGGATGAAGTTCTGGATCTTGGAGTGGGGGGGTCAGACATCTACTATTCCCTCAGTCACTTCAGAGCAAACACGGACCTTTCACTCGGTCACTCAGGAGACACAGCTATAGGGGGCAGTGAACGATTGCATGTTGCTTGGTCATTCAGGAGTGTCACTCTGGGGTGGGTGAGTGGCCAAAATTCACTCGGTCACTCCAGATGCCGTTCTCTGGAGCAGGTGACGCATTTTACTTGGTCACTTGAGAGTAGACATGGAGGTGTATCACTCGGTCATTCAGTGGTTGCAGTTCCAGGGGTGAGCAGCCATATTTTATGGGGTCATTCAAGAGTAAACAGAGAAATTTCACTTGTTCACTTGGGATGAAGTTCTAGTGGTGTAGTAGACTCAAGAGTAGACCTGGACCCTTCACTTGGTCCTTCATGGGATGCCACAAAAGGCGGTGGTGAATGATTACATTTAGAGGGGGCAACTTCGGTGTGGGTGAGTAGCCACCTTTCACTTGGTCACTCATGATGCAGATGATACTCTTTAGTTGGTCACTCAAGAGCAAACACAAACATTGTGGTCACTCGAGATGCAGTCTACAGTTTGCTTGGTCAATTCAGAGCAGACATGGACGTTTCACTCGATCATTCTGAGGTTATAACTAGGAGTGAATGATTATTTGCTGCTGAAAAAAAATAAAGGGAACACTTCAATCACACATTAGATCTCGATGAATGAAACATTCAAGTGGAAAATCTTTACTGAGTAATAAATACTGTGTAATTCATCGAGAACAAAATGAAGAAACATCGGTAAATGGAAACCAAAATCACCAACCCACCCAAGGGCTGATTTAACACCCGTGGCAGACGACCAGAGATCCTGACCCACTGGGACGCCTGGAGCAGGGAAGGACTGCGGGAGGGGCGATATATTTCCCTGGGGCACAAGAGGGCAGCACCCCTGGATTCCATCAGGGCCACGGATGTGGAGCTGGAAAGCAAAACTCTGTGGGGGTCCATGGCCACCACCAGAGGCCGCCTGGACGATCCTGGAGCCCTGGAGGACAGCACTTACGCCACACCAGGAAGTGCTGCAGGAGGTCCATTAGAGTGCACCCGGAGCACATCTGGGCGTGATATAAAAAGAGCCGCCTCACTCCATTCGGGGAGCTGGAGTCGGGTGGAAGAGGATGGAGCTTACGACGGGAGTAGTAGTGGCGGCAGAAGGAAAGAAAGGCAAAAGGACTGTGAGTAATATTGGGGGTTTTGTGCACTGTGTGTGTCGTGTAAAATAAATGGGTGTGCATTTAGACATCTGGAGTCCGTGTCTGTCTGTGTCGAGGCTGGGCTTTCACACACCACACTGAAAATCAAAGTCAAAAAGTGAAATCCCAGGCTCATAATATGACTCAGTAGTGTGTATGGCCCCCATGTGCCCATATGCCCTGCCGACAGCATCTGGACATGCTCCTGATAAGACGGTGTCCTGGGGGTACAATTCAATGCGGTTACAATACAATTGACTTTTGTATCGCCCAAAATCACACAAGAAGTGCCGCGGTGGGCTTTAACAGCCCCCCAGCCTTGATTCTCTAAGAAGACAAGGAAAAAAACCCTTGTAAGGAAAAAAAATGAAAGAATCCTTGGGAAAGGCAGTTCAAAGAGAGACCCCTTTCCAGGTAGGCTGGGCATGTGAAAAAAAATCGAGGGCGTTAAATACAACACAATACACAGAAGAGAACACAAGTAATCCTCCATACGATATAAAAGCGCAATAGGGTCTCCTTCCAGACCTGGATCAGAGCATCAGTGAGCTCCTGGACAGTCTGTGGCGCCACTTGGCGATATCACATGCACCGATACATAACGTCCTAGAAGTTCTCAATTAGATTCAGATCTGCGGAGTGTGTGGGCCAGTCAATGGCATCAATGTCTTTGTCATCCAGGAGCTGCCCACACACTCTGGCCACATGAGGGTCGGGCATTGTCCTTCACCAGGAGGAACTCAGGGCCCACTGCACCAGCGTAAGATCTGACAGTGGCTCTGAGGATTTCATCCTGGTATCTAACAGCAGTCAGGGGATTGTAACTTTACCCCTACTAATCCCTACTTTCTCTGCTGTTCTTTTTCCAGTTTTCTTTGGTGACGATCTGCTCCACCACCACCCAATCAAAGCACCGTGATGTCCCTACATTGATGGATTGAAGGCCAGAGGTCCACATGACCAAATCATCAAGTTCTTCCATGTGAAGCCTGAATACCATGAGGACTGATTCAGATCATTTATATTAGGTAGAATGCCTAGAGGGGGCTGGGTGGTCTTGTGGCCTTGGATCCCCTGCAGATTTTATTTTTTTTCTCCATCTGTCTGGCCATTGGACCCTACTTTTATTCTCTGTTAATTAGTATTGCCTAGGTTGATTTTTTATATTTTGTCTTTTTTCTCTTTCTTCATCCTGTAAAGCACTTTGAGCTCCATCACTTGTATGAACAACAACAACAACATTTATTTCTATAGCACATTTTCATACAAAAATTAGCTCAAATTGCTTTACATAATGAAGAAAAGAAAAATAAAAGACAAAATAAGAAATGAAAATAAGACATTAGTTAACATAGAAAAAGAGTAAGGTCCGATGGCCAGGGTGGACAGAAAAAACAGAAAAAAAACTCCAGACGGCTGGAGAGAAAAAATAAAATCTGCAGGGGTTCCAGGCCACAGGAGTGCCCAGTCCCATCTGGGCATTCTACCTAACATAAATGAAACAGTCCTCTTTGTAGTTAGGGTTCTCACGGAGTCACTTGAGGTTGATGGTCATACAGACTTCTGGCTTTTAATCCATCCATCATTGTTGGAACATCACGGTGCTTTGAATAGATGGTGGTGGCACAAGCCACCACCAAAAGGACACCGGAAAAAGAAACAGAAGAGAGAGTAGAAATGAAATGAAAGCAATGGATGAGTAGCAATGAAATGTGCTCTAGAAATAAATGTTGTTATTGTTGTAACATGTGGAGGTCTGTGTGACCCTCCAAGGATATGCCTCCCCAGACCTTCACTGACCCACCGCCAAATCAGTCATGTTGGGTGATGTTGCAGGTTACATAACGTTCACCATGGCGTCTCCATACTCCTTTACGTCTGTCCCATGTGCTCAGTGTGCTCTCATCTGTGTGGAAAATGGGGCACCAATGGTGGAGCTGCCAATTGTGTATTCTCTGGTGAATAATCAAGTCGCATGGTAATGGGCTGTGAGCACTGGTGCCACTTGAGAATGTCAGGGCCTGATGCCACCATCATGGAGTCTGTCTCAGACAGTTTGGTCAGACACATGCACATCAGGAGCCAGCTGGAGGTCATTCTGGAGGGCTCTGGCACTGCTCCTCCTGTTGCTGAGTTGATGCCCTTCCACAGCCTTGTCAAGCTCTCCTTGTGTGACGGAACGTCTCCTGATATCTCCTCCATGTTCTGTACTGGGACACACAGCAAAACCTTGTGAATGTAGTGACAAAGACCCCACCAAACAAAAACCTGGAGAAGAATCAGTCAGGAAGGATAAGGAGAGAGTAACTGTCTGTGGCTACTATTCCCTTTTTTGGGGTTGTCTTGCTGCGTCCTCTCCGGGTCACCTCTTGTCACTTTCATTTGCACCAAAGCAGGTGAAGTCGATTCACAATGGCGTAGATGTTCTAACTGGACAGACTGATATCCCTGAAGCTTCACTGACTTGGAGTTAGACTGGGATGATTAAGCATTCCCTTCATTTTTTTGTTTTTTTCAGCAGTGTACTTCACTTCAATTCTGGGGGCAGATGTCTACATTTTCCTCGGTCACTCGAGAGCAAACACAAACATTTCACTCGGTCAGGCAGGAGATGCAGCTGATGATTACATTTTGTTCGGTCACTCAGGGGTGCAATTCTGTGGTGGGTCACTCGAGATGCAGATGATCCATTTTAGTCGTTCACTCGAGAGCAAACCCGGACATTTCACTTGGTCACTCAAGGGTGCAAGTCTGGGCTGGGCGAGCATCCACATTTCACCCGGTCACTGAAGGTGTAGCTCTGGGGGGCCGATGATACATTTTAGGCAGTCACTCAGGGGGATTGTAGCTAAAGCGGGGTGGGGGGGGGGGGTCAATGATTATATTTCACTTGGTCAGTTCTTGGGGGGAAGGCAGATGTCTACTCCTTGGTCGGTCCCTCGACAGCAGACATGGACACTCCATTTGCACTTCAGCGGCCGAGCAGCCATAATTCATTCCGTGACTCAGTAGGCTGCCCAACTTGGGGGCGCGGTTTTCTATAAAGTGGGGTGACACTCCTCGCTGAGACCACCTCCCTACTCAGTTAATTAAACTAGGCCTTGCTAGGCGTGTTTATGTTTGGGCGGCACAGAACAAAGGCTGCCATTGTCGTTGGCCTTTGCTAATTTCGCGCCTGCAGCTCCCAAAAGGCACCCAGTGACAAAGCCGGGCGAGCGTCTCAACAAAGGGGTCCGAGTCGCAGCAGCACGGCGGCCGTCTGAAAAGCCATGTTTTCAGCTCCTTTTTGCAAAACAAGTTATTAATTGGATTTAGATATTTGCAAAACGATCTATTTAATGGGATTAGTGCTCCAATAATGATCTCATTTATAAGAACGCAATCTAAGCTTTGGGGCTGATAATGCACTTCCAGCTCTTTGGTAGTTAATGTTGTGTTACGGGAGAGATAAAATTTAAGCCCCATTGTCCATTAATAGGTAAGTTACTCAGGTGAAATGGAGCGGATTCCGGCACGCTGGCACTCGGGAGCTGCTCGGACAGAGTTTTAGATTCCAGGCTGAACTCCTGACAAGTTCACGGCGCATCCCGGCGAGCTATAATAGGCCATTTTCTGTCTGCGATTGTATCTTAATGAAGCTATTACCAGCCGCCTTTTAACTTCAATGGGCTACTCGAGCCGAGGCCCTGCTTTGCATTTGGGGACGCTTCACTGGGTCACAGCCAGAATTCAGGTAATGTGAAGAAGGGGGATGAGACCCCCGAGGGTCAATAATGCTTTAGTGTATCCAGCTTTGTGATCTCCAGGTCACATGGCAGGAGACTGGACTGTAGGGGGCGCCAACACACACACACACACACAGATTGCACCACCGTGTCACACCCTGATTCCACATCTGATGACGCAGTGGTGCTGCTCCCATGTCCATCTACCTAAGTCACTTATCCAGAGCAGGATCCCGGGACAACAGGCACCTATCCCAGCAAGCACCGGACACAAGGCATAAGAGGAGGGGAACAAGAACATTACACCTACCTCAACAGAGTGCATCACTTAAACCTCAACATAAAATCCCCCATTCCCATTACATACCACTAACTAACTATAAAGTTATATGTATATTTTACATTAATTTCCTGTCAACATAAACCATTAATTCAAATTTCCCCATATATCTCTCTATTATAAATGCCCTCCCACAAATACTTCAAAACACAAATCAGAGTCTGAC
>JANRMT010062810.1:19447042-19507707 GCA_026402145.1 Polypterus bichir lapradei | reverse complement strand
CTAAAAGATGCAAAATAAGAGCTTGGCAGGCACACCCATTTTGTAATCTGCATAAACACCTAGCTACAAATACCCCAAGTCGTAAATTAGAGCTAAGCAGACATTTTTTTAATTATTTTTTAATTATTTTGTAATTCATATAAATATCCGCCTACAAATACCCTAAGTTAGTGGTTCGCATTTAATGTTTCAAGATTTTTCTACGACGTCCCAAGTGACACCAAAGTATAGTTTATAGTTCTATAATACATACCTGACAGTTGCAGTGCGCAGTTGCTGCCTTGGCGCAATTAGTTATAAAAAATTAAACGCAAATTATCACAAATGTGATAATTATCACAAAACTTTCCAAATAAGTTGACTATGATATCTGACCATTTCAAATTAAATATTTGTTGATGTATCTGAACGTTGTAATTTATTCATTCCAAAGTAATTTATATTCTTTTTACACTTAAATACACTTCTGTTTCTTCACACACCCGTCACTCGTTTGTGGTGCATCCTCCTCATTTTCAGTCCTAGTGTACTTATTAAAGTTCAATAAAATCTTGTCCATTTTTAGCAGGATAAGAACAACAACTTTTGAAAACTATTTTGATCACGGCACCATATGGAGGGGATTCGATCTTCAATAAATTAAAAACACAGACACAGCGATTAATATACGAGTACAAACACCAATCAGAAAACAGAAATTTTGACCCCATGACTTCTTTTCTGCACGTTGATTGGCCCTGACTAGTTCATGCATCACGAATGGAACAAGCCCGTTATATTCACGTGATTCATTCGCATCTACGCTTGTTGCCTGGCGACTGGATGAGTTCATTCAGGTCTGCTGTCAAAATGTTCGGTCTCGTCAGTGGCGCATCAATTTATTACGAATAAACTGATCATAGCACTGGAGAACCACTTAATTTAGAAAAAGGGTTGGATATTGTAATTATAGCAGTGATATTATTATTTCTATATATTTTGAATTATTTTTGTATTTGTTACGGTTGCAAAAGATGTCAAATATTGGAATATTTCACAGCACCCCTGTAGGCGCCCCAGGGCTCACAGTTTGGGAACTGCTGCCCGAAGTTTCAAATAAGCAAAGAAGAGCCTAACAGGACACCTATTTTGTCCATCCATCCATTATCCAGACCTCGATATCCAAACTACAGGGGTCTGCTGGAGCCAATCCCAGCCATCGCAGGGTGCAAGGCAGGAAACAAACCCCGGCAGGGCGCCAGCCCACCGCAGGGCATACACACACACACTAGGGACAATTTAGAATCGTCAATCCACCTAACCTGCATGTCTTTGAACTGTGTGAAGAAACCAGAGCACCCGGAGGAAACCCATGCAGACACGGGGAGAACATGCAAACTTCATGCAGGGAGGACCCGGGAAGCAGCACTACCATTGCACCACCGTATGATAATTACCCACCTACAAGTACCTCAAGACATACTGTAAATCAGAGCCTGGCAGATGCACCCATATTGTAATTTACATAAATATATGCCTAAAAATATCTCAAGTTTCACATGAGCAAACAAGGGTCTAACAGGACAGCCGTTTTGTAATTTGCATAATCACCCACCCACAAGTACAAAAAGTTGCAAATCAAAGCCTGGCAGACACACCCTTTTTATTGTAATTTGCATAAATACCCGCCCACAAATACCCCAAGAGACACCACAGGGCCTGGTAGACACGCTCACTTTCACAGAGAAAACACCAAAGTCCCCAAGTGGCTGTCACAGCTCCATTAAAAGCAAACTGATTTTTGTCCACTTTCTCCAAGAAATAATGGATGGAGACCAAAGAAGAAGACTTAAATGAGTGCAATTTCAATTTCTACTGTCACAAAGATGGCCATAGTTTGGAGTTTTCTGAAAACAATCACACTGCATTGGTGCCAAAGACATTTTAGAGGAAATCGAATGGAGTCAAGACAAGAGACTTGGTACATGAGGGAGAGTCTGCGCCCCCCCAGTATCCCAAGGAGAGTGCCTACCCCAGCAGCACCAGGAGCCAACTCTGAAGAGGGCACCAGTTAGAGGAGGGCAGGAGTCATTGGAAATGTGGATGTTGTGTGAGAAACATTAATATCTGATAGACTGTGGCAAGGTGGAACATGAGGAAGACGTGAAATACAATTTTAATTCGGTTTAAAGCAAATGTCAAGTGTAAATCAGTCAGCCGCAGTGATGACTGTTGCTGCCTGATCGCTCCAGGGACTTGGGTTCAACTCCCATCTGGGACACACTGGGTGTCTGCATTCACATGTTCTATTGAGATACCCTGATGTTCTCCCATATAATGGGAAGTGGTCAGATGTGAGCACTGGTAATTGTGATCTGTGTCAGACTGGCATGCCATCCAGAGATGCTTCCCAGTTCCCATCAGGGCTGGAGCCCACTAGGACGCTCTTTTTTTTGTATTAGTATACTGCTGCTGGATTATGTGAATTTCCCCTTGCGATTAATAAAGTATCTATCTATCTATCTATCTATCTATCTATCTATCTATCTATCTATCTATCTATCTATCTATCTATCTATCTATCTAATTTAATTCCTTCATTTTATACAATGCAGTTCCAAAGTTGTATTACCTTTCCTAGCTTTCTTCACAATGCAGCATAACTTTAATGCTGAAGTTGCCCCCCAGAGCTCGTCACCACTTCATGGGCACAGCAGCTTTGATTTTCCACTTTCCCAGTTACAGTTACTGGAGATTTGCATTATGGACTGGTGATAAGTTTGCTCTTATTGTTTGCGTTTTACCCAATCCATTGGCTGGACCCCAGAAGGGTGGTTAGCCCTCTTCAAAGTGAACGGCGGCCCCCGCCAAGCGACATGGGCTCCAGTCGGCTGTAACACTTCAAGCCCTCTCTCTCCCTATTCCTTAAAAAATTTGTTCCTGGGTAAGAAGTCTAGTCTGGTGCACTTTGTAAAACCTGATGCTTCCTAATCTCGAAGGATGTGGTAACAGGATCCCGAGACGACCTGCCCGCCGAGTGACAGTTAATGGACAGTAGCAGCCTGATTACACGCTTGTCGCAGCGGGTGCATTTGCCTGTGTGCCGCCGGACCCTCTGTTTTTACACGCAGGCTGGTTTCGATGCAAATGAGGGAGAACCTGAGCTATCAGGCCAAGCGCATCAATGGGACACCTGAGACAGGTAAACGGATTCATTCTGGCCAGGAATGGGAGACGGGCGGGACGGAGTGTCAGATGCTTCTGATTGTTGAGGCCACGGGAGAGCCGGAGAGAGGTGGGACAGCCTGCCAGGCATGTCAAGCCATTGGGGTCACCCAGTAAAGAGAAACACACACTGTTGGGATCGGACACACACTGTGGGGGTCAGACTTTTTAGTCCACTGTAAGTCATCGGCTTCCACACCTTTTAAGTGGCACCCCCTGTATCTTTGATAAAGAACTGCCTTTAAAGTAATGGAGGAATCTCAAGTCTGCAGACCCCCAGACCTCACAAAACATTGAGTCCCCCTCTCCAACTCCACACGTTGAATAAAAACACTCATCTATCTATTAACAATCTATTAACTCCATTATAGTAGAGGAGTAGACTGCATCTTTTACTCAACAGTAGCAGCCAGTGGGTTCAGCTTCCAACACTCAGTCCTTTAAATTTTAATGGAGGTCCCCCAACCAGAAGGTCCCCGGGCCCACTCTCTAATTGTGGTCTCTGTTGGCTCCTTTAGTCTTTCCTGACTCCTGGGGCTCCTTAGTCTCGACTCACGTCCACAAACTGTATGGGTAGAATGAGTGCACACGAGACCCCAGAAGTGCAAATGGGGGGCTAACTGGTCATAGGTGCCATAGACGTTGACATTTTACTTTTTACTGTTTTTGGCCATTGTCTTTATAAGTGCGGGTTTGTATTACTTTATGTAATAGTTACTATGTATAGCGCCTTTCAAAGCAGCCTGAAGTGTTTCAAAAGCCGTTATTTAAAATTCAATGATTATCTGCGTTGTGCACATTACAAAACAGACATCAATGCACCAGTACAGCGACTTACACACTTCAGGTGCAATCAGTTCTTTTATTTTGTTAATTTCTTTCACAATTGGAGCACAAGCAGGTGACATGGTGTCAGTAGTGGGATTTCAATCCACAGTCTCATGGTTTGAAGTCCAAAGCCTTAACCAAAATGGCTCACTATCTACAAATAAAGATTGAGTGTCTTGTGTGTGTGTGTTTGTTTTATAAAGTAAAGACATGTGGGTAAAGGCGCTATATACAGTTTAATAAATATTAGTGGATTAGTTCTGTGTGTGTTTTTTTTTTCTTTTTGTTATGTAACTTGTGTTTGTTGGGCTTGCTGTCACCTTGCGCCTGTTGCTGTCTCCATGTTGAAATTGGGGACAGAAGGTAAGTGGGTATTGAAGCAGACTGGCACCACACAGGATAATACTGCCATTCTGATGGAAGAGTAAATGAGAGAATCAATGGTGTCATAAGAAGCAGGGCTGCCTCTAGGCATAAGCGACCTAAGGGACCACCTGGGTCCAAACAGACGCCCTTCTTCACCCTTGTCCAATGTGTGGAAAATACTGTGTAGGCCTCAAAAAGGCCAGAAAGTCAAACTGAGATGATACATGTGGGCCCCCTGCTACCATCCAGGTTACCCCCTGATGTGCTCAAGGAGATCCGGTTCAGTCCAGTCCAGTCTGTGATCTTGTATTGTGTTCTTATTTTCACCATGTGACTAAGTGGTTAAGGCTTTGGACCTCAAAACATGAGACTGTGGGTTCAGATCCCACTGCTGACACCAAGTGACTGTGAGCAAGCCACTTCACCTGCCTGCGTTCCTTTTGGGGAAAAACAAAAGAAATACAACCAATTGTATGTTAAATGTTCTAAGTTGGCTTGGATGAAGGCGTCAGCTAAGTAAGAAATCATTGTGTTTCCTAAAGTACGCCACACAGGTAATCCACAAACAGAAGAGGGCTTGATTCGTTGATTTCTTTGTAAAATGGTGACTGCTGTGAATGGGAAAACACATAATGAAGAGTGACTCTCCTGTGTTCAGGTTGTTTTAATAAAGTGGGTTATTCAGGTCATTACTGTGGAAGGTGCTCTGTACTGTAAAATAAAGTATGGATGCATTTGTAAAGTCCATATTGCAGTGAATGCCACCACACATTTGAAAGATGGATGATTTATTGATGTCTTCATCGAATCTGTTTAGATTGTGATTGCTATAAAAGGTGCTATAAAGAACAATCTGATGACTATCTAATTTTGTCATGTAAACGTATTATGGCAGGTGTGATATATGGCCGGTAGTTTATCCCGGCCAATACCCCCAAGCCGCCAGATGGAGCCCTCCCTGCAACATGGAGGTGCCCCGAATTCCAGCAGGGCATCTTGGACCTTGGAGTTTTACTTCACAGCCCTGGTGGATAACGTGGGGGCCACTAGTGGTCACTGCAGGGAGGAACAGGGAATCATATTTTCTAGCTGGCCCGGAAGTACTCCCTAGTCACGGGAACGGAAGACACAAAGTACTTCCGGGTTGAAGAAAAGAAGGGGTTTTTCATCTGACCCGGAAGTGCTGGGAAATCACATGGACTGAGGGATAGAAGCACTTCCAGGTCAAGAGATATAAAAGGACTGTGGGAAACCCCAGCAAGTTGAGCTGAGTTGGGAGGAAGGGTGACGAAGCGTCTGGGAGTGGAGGATTGTGTTTATTGATTATTGTATCGATTGTTTATTGTGTATAGTGGAGGTGCTTTGTGCACATTATTATAATAAAAAAGTCATCATTGGGACTTTTACTTGGTGTCTGACGTGTTGTCTGCAGGTTCAAGGGGACAATAGCGGCCTCTATCTGTCACACAGGACATCACTGTGAGATACCCCATGCAAAATTTAAACGTGGGTCAATTTGACTTTTTTTTTTCAAAGGAGTGACTGCTGTCGTGGCAGAAGTACAACATAAAGACGGACACTTCTGTGCTCACGTTTAGTGTAATGAGGTGTGTTATTTATGTAAATCCTGTGAAAGGAGCTATACAAAATAAAGTCTGGATGCATTTGTAAAGTGCATTATTGGAGTGGTCACTCTGAAAGTCACTATATAACAAAAAGATGGATGATTTATCAATGTCTTCATAGAAAACGTTCTGTCAGTGAACGCTCTGGAAGGTTGGGATCAGGCACTGATTACAGCATATTGCTGCAACCACCACACGACAGACCACCTGGACTGGGACCCGAGTGCAGCGGGTGACACCTCACCTCAGTTTTTGATGGTGGATGGAGTGCCAGGCCTGCCACCAAACTCCAATTTCCCCTGTAAGTTGGGGGTCTTGCTTGCAGGGCTGGATGCAGGTTAATGTCATACCCAGGATGCTCTGGAAGGCACTATAAAAAAAAATTAAAATTGCATTTTTGCTATGTAATTTGTTATGTTATGTGTGCTGTGCAGGTAATCATTGTGAACAACTCCATCTAGAATGTATGCTCTGAAAGGTGCTATCATCATGCAAGGGCATTTTAGAGACTCCTTAGGGACTCAACTGATGTTAACTACCCTCCGAACCAGGGGTTGGCGCTGTGTACTAATGCCTTCTCTTTTTCTCCCCCTGCAGATCAGAATATTGACAGGCTTACCATCTCTGATGTCACTTCCGGTGTCTGGCCTCCTGGACTCACCCCTTCCTGCTGGACGCAAATAAGACCAGATGTTTGGCCAGATTAGAGCAGTTCAACTTTGAACTTTCGTCTGGGAAGACGTTCTTTTGTTGCTCCTTTTTGAAAGTCTAGTTGTTAATTGTACATTCTCCTTCTTACACTATATAAAATAAAAACAATTTTTTTGTTATAAAGTTTGTTATTTGATGAGGTCCATCTTAGTGAGCACATCTGGCTTCATCTGGAAAGCATGAGGAAAAGAGACCTTATTGTAGGAGTGTGTTATAGACCGCCCAATGCAGACAGTAATTTCAACACACATCTTTTTGGTAATATTTAAAAACAGAAGTTTACAGGGGGATATTATAGTCATGGGGGACTTGCTTCCTGAATATTAACTGGGATAACCTTGCAAGAAGCGGAACCCAAGAGTAGGAGATTTTAGAAGTTATCAGTGACTGTTTAGCACAGTATGTTAAAGCACCAACTATCACTACCTCTAGGACTTTATTGACTTTCGAAATTCGACTCGATGTTATTTTAGAAGAATTCAGTGGACAGGACTGGTGGGCTTTGTTGGGTTGAATGGCCTGTTCTCGTCTCGATTGTTCTGATGTTCTCATTTACCAAATTACTGTGAACGGAGCTATAAAGAATAAAGTTTGGATGTGTTGTATTCATTTTGTTCTGTGCAGTGCATCACTGAAGTGATCACGCTGAAAGTCACTAAATAACAGAAAGATGAACTGATTTATTCATAGAACATGTTCGGACTGTGAGTGCACAAAAAGGCGCTATAAAAAATAAACATTCATGTCTATACTTGATATTTCACGTCTGTGGAGCACATTATTCCTATGAGATACTCATGACAGGAATCGATTGATTGATCCATTTATTGATGTCATCACAGAATATGATCATAAAAGCGCTATTTAAAATACAAATTAGATGTCTCTCTTTTTGTTATGTAATGTGTACTGTGCAGGTAATCATTGGGAAAAACTCCATCCACCATGGATGCTCTGAAAGGTGCTATTGTGATGCAGGGGTGTTTGGGAGACTCCTTAAGGGCTCAGTTGATGGTAATTATCCTCTGAACCAGGGGTTGGCGCTGTGTACTAATGCCTTCGCTTTTTCTCCCTCTGCAGACTGGAAGATTGACGGCCCTACCATCTCTGACATCACTTCTGGTGTCCGGCCTCCTAGACCCGCCCCTTCCTGCTGGAAGCACATAAGACCAGATGCTCAGCCATCTTGGAGCAGTTCAGCATTGAAGTGACTTTCTTGTGTTGCTCCTTTTTAAAAATCTTTTTTTTGTTTGTTGTTGTTTTCAATCTTTTCAGTTGACCTTTCTCTTTCCTACACTATGTTAAATAAAACCTTTTCTTATATAAAGTGTGATATTTACCAACACAAATTAAATAAAACTAGAGCACCCTCAGCAGGCAGTGTGGCACAGGGCATGGCTAAGGCTTTGGACATCAAACCCTGAGGTTGTGGGCTCAAATCCTGGTGCTGTGTGACCCCCAGCAAGTCACTTCACCTGCTTGGCTTTACTTGGAAAAACAACAGAAATGTCATTAGTCACCTGGAGTAAACGTGTCAGCCAAATAAGAAGTAACAGCTCGTCTAGTGAAAGGCTATGGGTTTTCATTCTAACCAGTTTCTTAACCAGTCACCTGTTTTCGCTGCTAATTAACTCCTTAATTTTAATTGACTTGCTATTTAAGACTCAGGCCCCTCAATTTTCCTTTTCCTTAATTAGCAGACAATGATAATGAGGTACAAAATGAGCCGACACATGACGAACTGACAAGAAAGAAAGGTGAAGGTCTCACTTGGGTGCAACAAAGTATTTTGATGGTGGTCTGAGAAAAAAAGAAAATCAGCCATTTTGGAAATGTCTACTGTGGTGGAACGAGAGCACCATGGAGTTAAATAACCGGGTTAATTAACAACAAGAATCGACTTCTAATGAAGAAACTGGTTGGGCTTTGAGGCCCCGACTTAGCTGCTCATCTGTTGGCTCATGTTTGTTTGGGTGGTATTTAAGAGAAAAGGAAGCCATTCAGAGGGCTGCATCTGAAAAAAAAAAAAAACAAGGCAATAAAAACAAAAGGGAGAAGAAGTCCATCAACAGCAGGAACTTGTCACTGATGAAGAAAATGATAGGAAGGATACTCTGCAGCCATCTGCAGCCCACCAGGGTCAGACTCAGACACCCCCTGGACAAATAGAAAGTCATTAAGAATGAAAACACCAAATCAAAGAGATTCTCCTGACCTTTAACATTGTCTTTCTGTTAAGATGAGGATGGAAAAGTCAAAATGACCGTCCATGCCAGTCCTGCTTATTGTGACACGTGGGCTCTGTAAAACATCTTCAACTTCAAGTCCAACTTCAATGCCTTTTTACTTTCAACACCTTTCACTTTATAACTTCAATGTTGTCATCTTCAACTTTTTTATAATTTCAATGTCTTCAACTTCAACATCAACCTCAATGTCTTTCACTTCAATTTCTACGTCTTTATAACTTTAACTTTTCAGCCTCAAATTCAATCTCAATGTCTTTTTAGTAACTTCAATGTCTTTATAACTTCAATGTCTTTAACTTTAACTTCTTTATAACCTCAACATCTTCAACTCCAATGTCAACATCTTTCACTTCAATGCCTTTAGAATTTCAATATCTTCAACTTTAGCTTCAATTTCAATGTCTTTATAACGTCAACATCTTTCACTTCAACTTCCACGTCATTATAACTTCGTTTTCAGCTTCAACTTCAATCTCAATGTCTTTGTAGTAACTTCAACGTCTTCACCTTCAACGTCTTTATAATTGCAACATCTTCAACTTTGAGTTCAACTTCAACGTCTTCATAACTTCAAAGTCTTCAACTTCAACGTCTTCACCTTCAATGTCTTTATAATTGCAACATCTTCAACTTTAAGTTCGACTTCAACATCTTCATAACTTCAACATCTTCAACTTTAAGTTCAACTTCAAAGTCTTTATAACTTCAATGTGTTTAACTTTAACTTCTTTATAACGTCAACATCTTCAACTCCAATCTCAACGTCTTTCACTTCAACATCTTTATAACTTCAATACCTTCAACTTTAACTTCAATTTCAATGTCTTTATAAAGTCAACATCTTTCACTTCAACTTCCACGTCATTATAACTTCAACGTTTTCAGCTTCAACTCCAATCTCAATGCTTTTGTAACTTCAACATCTTTATAACTTCAATATCTTTATAATTTCAACATCTTCAAATTCAAGTTCAACTTCAAAGTCTTTATAATTTCAACATCTTTTACTCCAACTTCAAGGTCTGTATAACTTCAACATCTTCAACTTCAACATCTTTAGAACTTCAACATCTTTAACTTCAATGTCTTTAGAACTTTAATGTTTTCAGCTTCAACTTCAATCTCAACATTTTTTCAATTTCAACATCTTCATCTTTCACTTCAAAGTCTTTATAATTTCAACGTCTTCAACTTTAACATCAACTTCAATGTCTTTCACTTCAACTTCAACGTCTTCATAACTTCATCGTCTTCAACTTCAACTTCAGCTTCAATGTCTTTATAATTGCAACATCTTCAACTTTAAGTTCAACTTCAACCTCTTCATAACTTCAACATCTTCAACATTAAGTTCAACTTCAAAGTCTTTGTAACTTCAATGTATTTAACTTTAACTTCTTTATAACGTCAACATCTTCAACTCCAATCTCAACGTCTTTCACTTCAACATCTTTATAACTTCAATACCTTCAACTTTAACTTCAGTTTCAATGTCTTTATAACGTCAACATCTTTCACTTCAACTTCCACGTCATTATAACTTCGACGTTTTCAGCTTCAACTCCAATCTCAAATCTATTGTAACTTCAACATCTTTATAACTTCAATATCTTTATAATTTCAACATCTTCAAATTCAAGTTCAACTTCAAAGTCTTTATAATTTCAACATCTTTCACTCCAACTTCAAGGTCTGTATAACTTCAACATCTTCAACTTCAACATCTTTAGAACTTCAACATCTTTAACTTCAATGTCTTTAGAACTTTAATGTTTTCAGCTTCAACTTCAATCTCAACATTTTTTCAATTTCAACATCTTCATCTTTCACTTCAAAGTCTTTATAACTTTAATGTCTTCAACTTTAACTTCTTTATAACTTCAACATGGTTAACTTCAAGTGCAACTTTAATGTCTTTATAACTTCAGCATCTTCAACTGCAACATCTTTAACTTCGCATTCAACGTCTTTCTAACTTCAGTGTCTAATCCAGTTTACAACAGGTAATGAAACGGAGCTTAAACTGCTAAGAATGTGTTGTGACGGCGGGATCATAGCAAGGCTCTAGAGAAAACAACACAAAGACACTGTGGGCCATTCTTCACAGATTTGAACCCCTGTACCTTCACTGTCCACATCCGACTGGCAACGTTCTGTATTTTAGTTTCAAGAACCTGAGTGGTGTGGCGGTTGAGGCTTTGAGGTTGTGGGTTCAAATCCCGCTATTGACGCAGTGTAACTCTGAGCAAGTCACTCCACCTACCTGTCCACCTGTTTAAAAAAACAACAAAAGTGGTGACTGCTGTCCTTACAGAAGTATAAAATAAAGACGGACACTTCTGTGTTCATGTTTAGTTTAATAAAGTGTGTTCTTTAATTAAATACTGTAAAAGGTGCTATTTAAGATAAAGTGCATTATTGGAGCGATCGTTCTGAACGTCACTATATAATAGAAAGATGGACTTGATTTATTGATGTCTTTGTAAAAAATGGAGGGCGCTCTATAAAATTCAAACTAATTGACCTCTATCTTCACCGCCTACATCCAAGTGTTAATGTTCTCTGCATTAGTTTTGAGAAGCTGAGTGGTGGGCCGCAGTGTGGTGTGGTGGTTAAGGCTTTGAGGTTGTGGGGTCAAATCCTGCTATTGACGCTGTGTAACTGCGAGCAAGTCACTTCAACTTACCTGTCCTCCTGTTAAGAAAACAACAGATTGTATCTCAAATGTTGTAAGTCACCTTGGATAAAGCTATCCAGAAGCTAAGTAATATAAAAAAATGAATGCATCAATGTTTGTTTAGTAATGTGCACTATGCAAATAATCACAGAAAATGCTTTGAAAAGCTGCAGACTGCTTTGAAAGGCGCTATACATAATGCATATGAATTGAGGCACATTAGTGTAAGGTCCACATGGCTGACAGCAGCTGCACTGCACCATGGGACAAATGCAAATACACCCAAACCAGAGCCCCCCTTCACACACACACACACACACACACCTCCCCCTTGGACCCCCAGGAGCACCGGAGGCCATCGTGGGCCCTCGAGTTTCCAAATAACCAGAATGACTCCACTGCTGGCCTCGGCCTCGGCCAGCATTCACCTGTTAACTCATCCAGAAAAAGCGCCTCTCAAAAGCTTGCATTGAGGACGCATTAATCTGAAAACAAGTGTTTTTTGTGTCTGGGGAGTATTATTTTCATTGCCATCAATTTGGTGCACAGATAGACGGAGATTCAAGCTGCGCTATCAGGTTGCTCTGCAGGCTGCGCCGCGCCGAAGCATTCGAGCTAATCTGCGAGTGAGTGAAGCGCGAGGGGCGGCTGGAGCGCGGCGGACGCTCGCATTTCCCATTCGTAAGGAGCAAACGATCTAATCCGAGATTTAGGAACCGCAGCTGCGGAAGTGGCCACTGGCAGCAGGGCCAGCCCAAGAAGGAGTTCTGCCGATCCGGTCCGAGTGTGGGTTGTCGTGGGCAGGCTGGCACGTCTCTGTATGTATATATATATATATATAAACTGCTCAAAAAAAGTAAAGGAACACTTTGAAAACACATCAGATCTCAATGAGAATGCTGGCTATCTGTACTGATATGGACTAGTAATGTGTTAGGAACGAAAGGATGGCACATCGTGTGATGGAAATGAAAATGATCAACCTACAGAGGGCTGAATTTAAAGACACCCCGGAAATCAAAGGGAAAGGGTGATGCGTCCATTTTGCAGAAATTTCATTGCAGCAACTCAAAATCGTACTCAGTAGTTTGTTTGGCCCCCATGTGCTTGTATGCATGTCTGACAACATCCTAATGAGATGATATCCTGTGGGATCTCCTCCCAGATCTTGACCAGGGCATCACTGAGCTCCTGGAAAGTCTGTGGTGCAACCTGGCGGCGTCGGATGGACCGAAACATAATGTCACCCCCAGAGGTGTTGTATTGGATTGAGGTCAGGCGAGTGAGTGTGGGGGCCAGTCAATGGTATCAACTCCCGCATCCTCCAGGAGCTGCCTGCCTACTCTCGCTACATGAGGCCGGGCATCATCATGCACCAGGAGGAACCCAGGAGCCACTGCACCAGCATAGGGTCTGACAATGGGACCAAGGATTTCATCAAGATACCTGATGGCAGTCAAGGTGCCGTTGTTTAGCCTGTAGAGGTCTGTGTGCCCCTCCATGGATATGCCTCCCCAGATATACCATCACTGACCCACCACCACACCAATCATGCTGAACGATGTTACAGGCAGCCTAATGTTCTCCATGGCTTCTCCAGACCCTTTCACATCAGTCACATGTGCTCAGGGTGAAAAGCACAGGGTGCCAGTGGTGGACCTGACAATTCTGTTATTCTATGGCAAATACCAATCGAGCTCCACGGTGCTGGGTAGTGAGCACAAGCCCCCCCTAAAGGATGTTGGGCCCTCAGACCACCCTCATGAAGTCTGTTTCTGATTGTTTGCTCAGAGACATTCACACCAGTGGCCTGCTACAGGTCATTTTGTATGCTCTGGCAGTGCTCATCCTGTTCCTTCTTGCCCAAAGGAGCAGATACCGGATACCTTCTACGGCCCTGTCCAGCTCTCCTAGTGTAACTGCCCATCTCCTGGACTCTCCTCCATGCCCCTGAGACTGTGCTGGGAGACAGAGCAAACCTTCTGGCAATGGCACGTATTGATGTGCCGTCCTGGAGAAGTTGGACTACCTGTGCCATCTCTGTAGGTTCTAGGTATCACCTCATGATACCAGTAGTGACACTGAGAAGAGAAAAATGTCAGTGGCCTCCCTCCACCTGTGAAACCATTCATTCCTGTTTTGGGGGTCATCTCATTGTTGCCCATCTAGTGCACCAAAGCAGCTGAAACTGAGTAACAGGCCCCTCTGCTACTTCACTGACAAGATCAACAGCCCAGAAGTGTCATTGACTTGATGCTATACTCGGATTGATTAAAAACGTTCCTTTAATTTTTTTGAGCAGTATACGTTACTTAACCTATGTAGTTTGTAATGATGATTTCTTGCAGAGTGAAGAAAAAAAAGTGTATTACAATACCCAATAGTGACCATACAATGGCAAACAAAGTGAACAACGTCCATTGCGTGTCGCATAATCACGTCAGTTATCCAGCTGTGTGCTAACAATGTGCAAAACATGTGTATTCTTGCTGAAATATTGCTAAACAGATACTTCCAGAAAAATCGACACACATCATAGACAGGAATCCTCATGGGATGGCCTTTTTGAACTGAAGACAGAACTCGTGAACAAAAAACGAGGGGGTCAGGTGGTCTTCAGTTCAAAAATCCAGATACGACATAGGAGGCTGCCTGGGCCACCATCATCTGAAGGACAGCAGTGGTCCGTGCTGCAGACACTGAAGATGACTCCCCCAACTGCGGTCATTGAACTCTGATGATACTGAGTGGGCGCTGTTACTCGCTTGGGTGGCACTAAAAGTGAACACATTCGGTACATCTTAAAGTTTGCGGTATACACACAATGGGGTGCCGGTTGTGCTATTGAGAAGACAGGCTCAGACAGCAAGGGGGGATGCAAACCCCCAAAACTCTCCACAGGTTGTCACATTTTAATAATACCGACTACCCCCTATGGACAACGAGGGGAGACATTCGTCTACATCACCTAGAGCTCCAAATGGGCTCCAACCAGCACTGCACCTAAATGGGGGGACCATACATAAACAGGGATGTCATTTCTACATAGTGTGTCCGAAATTATGCAAATCCCCTTAAATGAAAAGTCTGCAACAGCACTTTATAGACATCCGAACTGTTTGATTTGTAGTTTTAAACTGTGGAGCTAAGGGGGAAATCAAAGAAAAATCAATCTATCTATCTATTATATAGTGCCTTTCATATCTATCTATCTATTATATAGTGCCTTTCATATCTATCTATCTATCTGTCTATCTATCTAATTTATAGTGCCTTTCATATCTATCTATCTATCTATTATATAGTGCCTTTTATATCTATCTATCTATTATACAGTGCCTTTCATATCTATCTATCTATCTATCATTATATAGTGCCTTTCATATCTATCTATCTATCTATCTATCTATCTATCTATCTATCTATCATTATATAGTGCCTTTCATATCTATCTATCTATCTATCATTATATAGTGCCTTTCATATCTATCTATCTATCTATTATATAGTGCCTTTTATATCTATCTATCTATCATTATATAGTGCCTTTCATATCTATCTATGTATCATTATATAGTGGCTTTCATATCTATCTATCTATCTATCTATCTATCTATCTATCTATCTATCTATCTATCATTATATAGTGGCTTTCATATCTATCTATCTATCTATCTATCTGTCTATCTATCATTATATAGTGCCTTTCATATCTATCTGTCTATCTATCATTATATAGTGCCTTTCATATCTATCTATCTGTCTATCTATCATTATATAGTGCCTTTCATATCTATCTATCTATCTATCATTATATAGTGCCTTTCATATCTATCTATCTATCTATCATTATATAGTGCCTTTCATATCTATCTATCTGTCTATCTATCATTATATAGTGGCTTTCATATCTATCTATCTATCTATCTATCTATCTATCTATCATTATATGGTGCCTTTCATATCTATCTATCTATCTATCTATCTATCATTATATAGTGCCTTTCATATCTATCTATCTATCTATCTATCTATCATTATATAGTGCCTTTCATATCTATCTATCTATCTATAAAGTGAAAAAGCAGGTGCTCTTTTATTTACAGAGAGAACATAAATTAAAACAACAAAAGACAATTATGTATCATTAATCTATTTAATTGTTCAAATTAAAATCTCGGTCCTTATGACACAGTTATTAAAATGGGAAGGAAAACATTTATGAGACAAAAACATCTAAAATAAATCTTTTTTTTTTTCTTTTTCTTTACTTAAAAAATCAAGAAAAGCAAAAGGCTTATTCAAAACCATTGTTAGTAACTCGTATTGAGCCGATTTTCTCACTCTAGGCTTGGTCCCCATGCCCCCACTTATCAGCTCTTGCGGTGGTTAGCACAGTTCTGGCAGAAATGATGACGACGACCATCTCACCCCCTCCTTTACATGACGAGCGGCCAATCACCTCCATTGCCGATTTTCTTCCTTGCCAATCGGGGCTCTCGACATGATGTCAGCTGTGTGCCACTCTATTCTCCCAAACCTCCTGTCTTTAATGATTCCAAGCCTGCACTCACACCTGTTTGCAGCTGGACATGCCACATCTCTCACCCTTCATCTGGTAACCAATCATATTTTTAAGCTCTTTGTTTCCCAGGCCTCAACCTTTATGGCATTTTTCTCAATATATATTTAAGTCTCCTGAAGCCTCCAACTCTACCATCTTCACATGACCGAGGTGTTCTCCTTTGTGGCTGCCAAGCTGCCGGTTTGCTGGAATTTCTCGACTCGTTGCTGCCCCAATACAACATCCAAATTATAGGAATCCTTGCAACAAAGCAAGCTATAATCAAAATACGGAAACTATAACACTTGCTGAAACTGCTAAAATGAATGATTCCCAACTCCTGAGCTTTCTCAAACAGTTTAAATAGCCAGAGTGAGGACTGCAAGAGTGGTGGCATTAGGGCAGCACCACCTCCTAGGGTTCCAGTTACAAAGAACAAAGAATTTAATTACATTTATAGAGAGAGAACACTATTATCACAACACCTGTGAAGCCAATAACATAAAGACATGAAAAATTATCATTCAAAATTAACAAAAACAAAAATAAAACATAAAATACAGATAACCTAAAACCAATATATAACACAACAAAGAAAAGGTGAAAAACTGCACTCAATGGTCAGGAATGTGTGCCAGTATTTGCACCTTATTAAATTTTCTACAGTGTATATTAATTACTTTTTCTTTTACGGACACGGCCATGTTGTTTGTAGTTACTGGTCACAACACCATAATTGTGACACACAGAGCTGCAATGGACTGGCACCCTGTCCAGGGTTTGTTCCTGCCTCGCGCCCCATGCTAACTGGGATGGCCTCCAGACCACCCATCAACAACACTGTTCAGGGCTAAGTGGCTAGGACAATGACATGACAATGACATGGCCACACATTTAGATCTGTGAATACAATCAAAGGCTTTGACAAATGCTAATTGATTAAGCCAGTCGAATTGTCATTTACGAGATTTCAAAAAAATCACAGCTCATCGTAAGTTGTTACCATTAGTCCGTGGCACGATACCCCCAGTGACACAGTCATAGAGCTCTGTGACAAGGAGAGTGACTCTCCTGTGTAAAAGAACACAAGAGGGACAGGAAGAAGGTTTTGGGGTCCACCACCATATACTTTTGGTTCGGAACTGTAAATAAAGACCAAAAAGTAATCTCAAAGGACTGAGTCATAGCACGACTGACTTAACAAGAGAAGGATGGCGAATCTATAGTGGAGAGGGAGGAAGAGGAGGGTCTCCTGAGCTGAAACCGGACCTGACGTCAGGACTGGGATGTTTCTGGATCCGCGGCCGGAAGTGGCTCGTGTAGTAGGACCGGAAGTGGCGCTAGGAGGATTTCCCTTCTAGGAGTCTGCAGAGGAAGGAAATGAGGCATTGGTGCACACTGCCAACCCCTGGTCCGGCGTAACCACACTCTTAGCCAAGCCCATCGACTGCTTCCCAAGCGCACGTCTGGGACACCTGATAGGTTGTTAGATTACATAGCGCCCCCGATGTGCAGAGTTGAAGTCAAGGCAGGTTCTGCTTATGTTATATAACAAACTAGTCAGGCCTTACCCAGGGGTACTGTGTGCAGTTTTGGACTCCAAAAAAGACATAACAGCACTAGAGAAAGCCCAGAAAAGAAGAACCAGGCTGAGCCCAGAACTAAAAGCTATGACGAGAGATGGAAGGAGTTGAGTCTTTTCAGTTTAAGTAAACGGAGATTCAGAGGTGACCTGACTGAAGTGTTTACATTTGTGAAGCTAATTAGTCCAAATGAGTTCATCGAGAACATGGGGGCACAGTTGGAATCTTGTTATGGGTAAATTTTGCAAAAACATTAGGAAGTTTTTCTCCAAAGAGACTTGTAGAATAAGTGGCCAAGTCATGTGGTAGAGAGAAGGACTTTAGGGACCTTCAAATCTCAACTTCATGTCATTTCGGTCATTTCCAGGCAATTAGGATTCTCCAGCTTCTTGGTCTTAATGGCCTCTTCTCGTCACGACTGTTCTAATGTTCTTAAGTGGAAGTGCAATGCATTGAATGCATTCAAACAGTAAAGCACAAGAGTGGACGCATAAGAAGAAGGGACATGACAGTGTGAAAGGAGGAAAGGTTCGTTGAACTTTGGAGCTGGCACGTATATCAGAACTGCAGCTGAATTCAACATGCTTGCTAAGCACTTGTCCAACCACTGGAATGACAGTGGAAATTCATTTTCATTGGCTACCAAAATGCGGAAATCCCATGATACTTTCATAGCCTAAATGATGAGAAGTCCTGGGGTAATCATGTAATTTGTCACCCCTTAGTTGTACACCCTGAGAGAGACAATGAGAGTTAGCAACACCAGTCGGTAAATCTGGCACGTTCTTGGACTAGAAGTTGTGTTGAGTCCTACAGAAAGAGGAGATAGTTATTTTGGATTATTTCATGTCATTTGCAGCCTCCTGTTTTATGCGAAAATACACAGCTCTCGTGGTCACTTTGCTATATGAGTACTAAGGGGACCAATTCAGGGATCTCTGAAAAGTTAAGCAGTACCACTCCACACCAGAAGGGGGCACAGTTGCTAATACTTCCTCTTCTTTCTTCCATAGTTCTGAAGAATCCTTGGAGACTGGCTGAGGTATCCTCACTCTTTGCTCCAAAAGTCCCAGATGTCCCGCATTCCATAGTATAGCGTCCTGACAACCACCAGGAGATGATGAGAGGACATAAGATGGAGCTTCTTCCTTAATGTAGTTACAAGCCTGACCCTTTGGTGCAAACTGTTTGAGGCCAGTGGACTTTATGACTTCTTTATTAAGCTCACAAGAAAAAAAAAAATTAGTCACCTATAGCTAATCTTATCTAATACATCCATCCATCATTCAGCCCGCTATATCCTAACTACAGGGTCACGGGAGCCAATCCCAGCCAACACAGGGTGCAAGGCAGGAAACAAACCCTGGACAGGGCGCCAGCCCATCGCAGGGCGCACACACACACACACACACACCAAGCACACACTAAGGACAATTTAGAATCGCCAATTCCCCATAACCAGCATGTCTTTGGACTGTGGGAGGAAATCCACACAGACACGGGGAGAACATGCAGACTCCACAAAGGGAGGACCCAGGAAGCGAAACCCAGGTCTCTTTACTGCGAGGCAGCAGCGCTAACACTCCGCCACCATGCCACCACCAAGTCATTTTGTTCCATTAATTCTTATATGGCACCTTTCTGGATACCTGCACATATGTGGTGATGGGCTGGCTTTTCTGTGTGGACCTGTTGATTTTTTTTCACTATTCTCAGGAGTTGTCATTTTATTTTAATTTGAAATGCGCTCCTCAGTGGTATAACTCAAGGGGGTCGGGGGATCAGCCATGAATGGACACTCGAGTTTCAAAGTTTCAAACCATTTAAAACTCATACAAAGACATGAACGTCTAATGGGGAATCCAGTAGTCGGACAAAGTCCAGTAGTGTTGAAGGGTGGTCCATGGCTTAGAAAGGGTCTTGTGCTTTGTGCCTTAAAATCCCTGCACATGTTCCCCGAGATGGTCTCTTTCTTTGCAGCCTGCCTTGTTGTTAATATGTGAAGCATTTCTGACTTTCTCTACCCAGTCACGTTCATGTATGCCACTTTGGCTCAGTGGTGCCCCCTACAGGTTCTTACTATTATTGCAGCCTATCCCTCTATCCACAATTTTGAATTCACCCTCCTTTCACAAGCTGTTGTGGGGGGCAGTAAGTGGGCGACCCCGAGTTACATGAACACGCTGCCAACGTAGATAAGACTCCAGGCCATCTCCCTACTCTTCTGTGCCACCAGGCGAGTGCTTTGTAAAGTTTTTGGATAATATCAGGATACCCCCCCCTTTGACGTCACATAAGAGATTTTATTAGCATTAGTAAGCGAGTTCAGAAAGGCAGAGGTCATGGAGCCGAGCGAAGCCACCTGTAAAGGAGCTCTCCAGTTAGGAAGTCATAAATTCCAAGGCAGACTAATTAGAAAGGGATAACACGGCAAGGATTCCTTTACAAGCATGGCTGGGATCACTTTACAGCATGGAGCGCGGCCGCGGCCGTCACCCCTCTGGAAGGCTTCCCACAATCACTTCTTTCAGGGATTCCCAGGCGACCAAATACTGCAGAATGGCATCGGTTTTATTCTGCTTCTGTCTGTTGGAGGCCCCCAGTATGCCACACAGTAGCATGAACTCCAGGTGTCATTTGGTTTACTATGCCCATGCCAACTATGGATGCAGCAGCTTTTTTGGTTTGGTAACTGTGGGATGTGAAGTAGCTGTGAATATCCTGAGGCTGCAACTCTTTGGGTGTCAATAGCATATAGCGCCTTTGGGAACATGGAAACTGGCTAAAGCTCAACTGAAATGTCACTGGACAGTATTGTTTGGATCCATTGGTGTGGAACTGATTGTCTTCCTTTGTAGCTAAACAAACCTGTGTCTTTATGTGTGCCCATTATGGAATTAGTAATCTGTAAAGTTTGAAATTGCATTTACCTGTGAACTTGTGTGCCTGCACTCAGCGACGAGCGCCAGTCAGAAATAAACTGAATTGAATGGAAGTTGAGTTAGAGGGAAGAAGAGACGGGAGACAAAAGCAGTTTGGGGTGCCAACACGGCCCTCCCCATTTAGTATCAGTTACTTTATAAACAAAATAAACACACAATGGCGTGAAAACAACAAGAGAATCTCTGCCACGCAGCAAAGTGGCCTCGACTGTCAGGAATTTAATCAGCAACATAAAGTCTTCAGATCATCTCCCCGATCAAAAGACGCCCCCATTCTTGTCGCTGTCCCTTTTAAAGCCCTGGAACTGGAAGGGACAGAGTTAATTGCCCAAACCTGGTGTTCTCTCCAGACAAGGCTTTTAGTAGCAGTGCCCTCTCTTGGCCCGAGGTGGCATTACATTAAGGTTGTGGGTTCAAATCCTGCTACTGAAACTGTGTGACCCTGAGCAAATCAAAAGAAATGGAGCCAGTTGTATCATAAATGTTGTAAGTCACCTTGGATAAAGGTTGCCAACCAAATAAGTAAATGTAATTGTAAATGTAAATATGGGAAGAGCTTGGATGGTGATCCTGAGACGAGTCATGTGTGACAAAGTCCACTTTAAAATTTCAGCATTTAACAACACAAATGTCTCTGTGATGTCCAAATCTAAGGAACAGTCCATGTCATTGGCGTGACAGACAGCGTGCCAGCTTGAGCACTGCTGTCACTTCTACCTCAATGGACCCAATGAGTTTCTAAATATAAACAGGGCTGACACTTTTATAAGTTCAGGGTATGCTGCAAGTGCTTCCAGATAGGATTTCCAGCTGGAGCTCAGGTAGGTCACCCCATCCAGACTGAACTGTCAGAGTCCCATTCTAATGTGGTCTTGACAGTGCTGGTTCAATGGCTAATGCCGCTGTTTTTCACAGCACTAAGTATCTGAATTTAAGTCCCAGCCAGAGACATTCCTTGAGGAGCTTGCATGTTGTCCCTGGTTGGGCTCAAATCCCACTGCTGACACCATGTCACATCCCCTGCCTGTGCTGCAATTGGAAAAAAACAAATTAATGTAACCATCTGTATCTCATCATTGTTGGTAATCAGGTCTAAGATGGTGGTGTCATCAGCCAGTTTAATGGTGGAGTTGAAGCTGAGTCTGGACACACTAGGAGGTGAACACTACCCTGTGCAGTACCAGCGTTGAGGGTCAGTATGGAGGATGTGATGCAGTCAGTCCTTACCTGCTGAGGTCTGATGGTTAGAATGGGTGGCGATAAGTCCTGTTGAAGGGGTTAGTGGTCAGCTTTTATGGTCCAGTGGTATTAAATGCTGAGCTGTACATATATGGAGGACTCCAGCATAACAAATTTTATTACCCAGATATGCCGGGATGGTATGAAGTGCCATGTCTTCTGTGGAGTGGCAGTGGCAGTATACAAACTATCTGGAATGTTCTTTTTAATGTGTCCCAGCACCAGTCACTCAATATGGTGTCCTGCAGGACTTCAACACAACTGGAGTGAGCGCCACCAGTCAGTAGTCAGTCTGCTTTTGCTTTTTATCAAACCATTATTTGAAAAATCAGACAAAGACTCACATATACATAATAATTATAATTATTATTATAATTAGCCATTTCAAATTTACCCTTTCTCCCTAATATACTTGGAAAATTGTCCCCAGTCAGCTTCATACTCACCTTACACAACACAATTTATTTGAGAGATTCCAGCCAGGCTTCCGCACCGGTCATAGCACAGAAACGGTACACGTGTTGCAAATGATATTCTGATATCCTCTGATGAAGGAAATTCAACAGTAATCATGTTGTTAGACTTAAGTGCAGCCTTGGTCACAGTTGACAATAAAATTTTACCAGTAATGGTGCACTACACGATAACATGCAATGAATACACTTGACTTCTAGTTTTCATCTTCTTTCTCTGTACGTTTAGCATTCGTGTGCTCAGAGGTTGACGCGCTTGCTGAGCAGCTCTTCTTTTCTCCATCCTAGTAGTCTGCATCTTCTCTTCTTCCTTTGGCATCTTTTCACGTTAAGACTGATGAAGTCAGTTTCTGTGTTGCAATTACGTTTTTCTTAATTTTTTACATAAGTTGGCACTTAAGTGTTCAATCTGTCTCAAGAATGATTTAAGATATGGAGAGAACGGCGCCCATACACATGCGCCGCACGACCGCCCTGCTGGCTGCTGCCAAGAGTTGATTCTACAATAAAATAAAATAAAAATAAAAAGAGTAATAAAAATCATCACCCCAAAAGCACATAGTAGACGTCACGTAGTATACGTGTACCACATTTCAGGTTGATAGGTCAAATGGTTTGCGAGCTACAGGTGATTTAAAATCCTGGACAGACAAACGGACAGCCACGGTAGCGCATTGCAGTGGTTCTCAAATTGTGGGATGGGCACCCCTAGGGGGGTGCGAAGTAACAAAAACAGGGGCGTGAAGATATGAAAAAAAGAAAACAAGAATTGAAAATATGAAAAATACATCTATTGAAACCAAAACAAATGAACTTAAACTACATTCTGATACTAGAAAAATGAATATAGAGTTAGATAAATGTCGATAAAAGTTAAGTAGGTATAATAAAATATGCATCTATGATATATCATTAATTAAAAAAGAACAAATTGGTATTAGTGGGCTCCTTTCAAAAAAATGTTAGGGGGGGGCGCGATTAAAACTGTTATGAAAATCGCAAATAGTTAAAGGTTGAGAAACGCTGGTGTATTATATAGAGAGATAACATGGGCTAGAAAATTACATTGGGCTTACAGGCAGTGTCCTTGCCTGGTTTTGTCCTTATTTATCACTAGCAAAATACCCGCGCTTCGCAGCGGCGAAGTACTGCCTTAAAATTTTTATTAAGAAGAAAATTTAACCTTTTTAAACTGAGGGAAAATATGCCAATAATTATTTGTTAAGGATCTCTTTGTATACCACGTTGTCAGTTCAGCCCTCCGGTTGTAATATGACCAAGCTGTGCGCTGAGCTTACTCTTGAGCATGCAACTTACAGTTGGCCATGTGAACAGTAATCTTGTCTCAAATCTCACAGCTTGGATTGCTGCTGTCATAATCGGTTTGAGTTTCATGGTTTGTTTCAATTACGATAGTATTTGCAGGATTTGTTGTGTTGAAGTGACATTCGGCATCTGTCAAGCATTGTAAGCACACAACCGGTTTCATCGATAAAATCACATCCAGCTTTTGAGAGTTTAAACACTCATAAAACACTCATAAAGTGTCCACTACTGAAATCGTCACCTGTGAATCTAAGATGTTTAAGAGGCATTGGCGGTTGTCGAAAGGTGTAAAATATTTGGCCATTTCGATACACTTGAAAGCGACAACCGAACAATTCAGCGGCAGCCATCAACTCACATGCAGAACCATGGGTGAAGGGCTTAAGCATTTCACTCTTCTAGTGCTCCTGTGTAGTATAATTATCTCCTGTACCGTCATCAGTCCACACCTTGAACCTGTCCCAGTCATTCAATACATAAGACACAATGTTCCTCCGGATATCAAGAGTGAGCCTGATATGGCCGTGCAATATGTAACAAAGAGAATGGAAAAGGTAGGTGCCATCTACAGGCATGGAAACCACTCAGTAAGTGACAGTTCTTTGATCGATAGTGATCACCTCGATAGACATGGTAATGGGGGTTGGAATGATAAAGGAAATGGGTACCTGAGCAATGTAAAGTAAGTCTAAAATACCTATACAATAACTATAATTGTAATAAACAAACAATAAAACAGCGGAGAAGCCGTGGATTAAACAAAAAGGCTGTAGTTATCAGTAGGGAGACGTGAATCCCGTGGCGAAGCAAGGAAGGGAATGTAGAGACCGGAGCGACAGACGGTCTTATATAGGCAGGCAGCCAACAACGTGGGAGGCGTTGGGATGGGGGACCCAACGCCACCTCACACAGTGACTGAGCTGCAGGCTATGGACGTATATATGTACGTAAGTAGGATTCAGTTAGTGTTGGGAACCCATGTACCAAATTTCTTGAAGATGGGCCCATAAGTAACAAAGACTGTTGAAAAGTTCAATATGGTGGCCGACAGTGGCAACATACCACCGAAATAAGTACGTACATTGGTTTCGGTTAGTGCAGGGAAGCCGCCTATAAAATTTCGAGAAGATCGGGCCATAAATAAGAAAGTTCAACATGGCGGACGTTGTTGACCATTATGACCATTACACGTAGAATTTCTAAATGAAACCTGCTTAACTTTTGTAAGTAAGCTGTAAGAAATGAGCCTGCCAAATTTCAGCCTTCTACCTACACGGGAAGTTGGAGAATTAGTGACGTTGGAAAGTTCAATATGGCGGCTGACAGTGGCGTCATACCACCGAAATAAGTATGTACATTGGTTTCGGTTAGCTCAGGGAAGCCACCTACCAAATTTCGTGAAGATGGGGCCGTAAATAAGAAAGTTCAACATGGCGGACGTTGTTGACCGTTACGCGTAGAATTTCTAAATGAAACCTGCTAAACTTTTGTAAGTAAGCTGTAAGGAATGAGCCTGCCAAATTTCAGCCTTCTACCTGCACGGGAAGTTTGAGAATTAGTGACATTGTAAAGTTCAATATGGCGGCCAACAGTGGTGTCATACCAACGAAATAAGTACGTACATCGGTTTCCGTTAAAAGTTTAATATGGTGGCCGACAGTGGCATCATACCACCGAAATAAGTACCAAATTTCAGCCTTCTACCTACACGGGAAGTTGGAGAATTAGTGACGTTGGAAAGTTCAATATGGCGGCTGACAGTGGCGTCATCCCACCAAAATAAGTATGTACATTGGTTTCGGTTAACGCAGGGAAGCCGCCTACCAAATTTCGTGAAGATGGGGCCATGAATAAGAAAGTTCAATATGGCGGACGTCGTTGACCGTTATGACCATTACGCGTAGAATTTCGAAATGAAACCTGCTTAACTTTTGTAAGTAAGCTGTAAGGAATGAGCCTGCCAAATGTCAGCCTTCTACCTACACGGGAAGTTGGAGAATTAGTGATGAGTGAGTCAGTCAGTCAGTGAGTCAGTGAGTGAGTCAGTGAGGGCTTTGCCTTTTATTAGTATAGATATCGATTCCAGTACATACTGAAATGTACTGACAGAACTCCATTATTATTCACAGAAGTTAAATATGGTGTCCTGCAGGGCTCAGTACTGGGACATTTACTGTTTTCACTTTACATTCTATTATTGGGATCTCTCATCAGAAAACATTATGTTAGTCTTCACTCATATCCAGATGGCACCCAGTTATACTTTTCTTTTAGACCAAATGACATTCTCTGATGTTGCCCTAATGAGTTGTGTCATTGAGTTAAAGAAGTGGATGAATGAGACCTACTTATCTTTGACCACAGATAAAACAGAGATGTTAAATTATTGGAGGAAATGATGCACAGCAATATTTGTCTTTATTATTTAAATCAGACTGTATTCTAGGTGTTATCTTTGACTCTAACATGTTATTTGAAGTGCAAAATTACAAAACTATCTGAAACATGTTTTTCCATCTTACAAATGTTGGAAACTTAAGGAGTTTTCTAAATATGCAGGAAACTGAGAAATTCATAAATTCATTTATTTCTAGTAGGACTGACTACTGTTCACCGGCTAATCAAATCATTCTTTAGGCAGTTTTCAGTTAAATTAAAATGTTGCTGCAAAAATTATTACAAGAACAAGAAAATACGAACACATAACTCCAGTTCTTAAATCCTTACACTAGCTCCCGGTTAAGTTTAGGGCAGATTTCAAAATCCTCCTTTTAACATATAAAGCATTAAATGGCCAAGGTCCGGCTTACTTGTCTGAACTTATCATGACTTACAAACCTGAGCGCACATTAAGATCTCAAGATGCTGGTCTGCTTATGATTCCAAGAATTAATAAAATAACAGTGGGAGGTTGTGCTTTTAGCTACAGAGCCCTAAAGCTAGTTGTCTGCCTGTTACTATAAGAGATGCCCCTTCAGTCTCAGCTTTCAAATCAGGCTGAAGACTCACAACTTCAGTTTAGCACACCCTGACTAGAGCTGCTGATTAGTTGTATGGTTAGCCGTTAGTACTATAATAGAAGCAATATGATATGTATAAACTGTTACTAACGCTTTCCTATTCTGTACTATTTCTGTACTATATTGTATTTCTCAGTACTCATATCTGGTACTTGGGGCTACTGCTCTTCTGCCACACTGTTTGCCTGTCTATGGAAAAGTCATCACAGATAAAGACGCACTGGAATCATGGGATATTATGATCCTTTAATCAGATTGGCCAACCCAGCACTGACTCAGCCCTGTAATGGCCAGTAGGGGGAGTTTTGTTTGTTCCATTATGGATTCTTCCATTAAATGGAGAAACCCAGCCCCCCCACTGACTCATCCCTCATCCCATTCCTAGGTTTTTTGGTTGGCTGAGGTCTCCAGGACTCTGAAGAAATCTGAATCCTCATATGTGACAGTTCTGTATTTATTGAGGATGGATTCTGCACATTTGTGTTTCATTCCAGGAATTGCAGAATAAACAGAGCTGGTATGATTGAGTGTCCTCTTTCATGATATGGTGTGTCCCACTCCTAACATGCACCCAGTGCTGCCTAGATGTCCTATATGGTTCCACTTGTCATATCTACACACAACAACAACAGACATTAACTCAATATCGACCTGGTGAGCTTTGGCTGATTGTGTGTTGTGGGATGGACTGCACCTACTGAAGAGCCTGGTCAGCCATCAGGCCTCTCCTCCAGACCAGCGGTATAGAAATCAGATGGCCAGACTTATGACTGATTGATTGGTTTGTGTGCTTCATTTTGAAGTACATTGTGCATTATATACCACCTCTAACCTCCCATAGTTTCATGAGAACAGCTTCAAAGTTTCCTCATCTATGAATGTCGAGAAGGTCAGCCTCTCTGCCCTCCAGTACAACAGCTGGACCCCAGCTGACTTTGACTGAGCGGTGAGGCACTCATTTAGATTTAACGTCTGCCCTCCCAGCTTTGCTCTCGTCATAAATCAGCCATCACCAATACTGTACTCTGCCAAAGTAGATTTTTATATTCTGCTACAATAATATTTTTAATGGGTTCAAGAAGCCATGACAATATATTGTAAAGATGCAACAAAAAGTTCACAAGCAAATCCTAAATCTTGGCTGAGGGGCACCTCAACTGACGTGATTAGGTGCTAAAAGTATTATCTTTATGGATTAAATTTAAATCCGCCACGTTTTGTAACTTGTTCAGGAGAGGTACTTACCAGGATAAAAGCAACAAATATTTCATATCCGACTTGGAAAATCTCTTTGCAGTTGTCAGATCTGGCATAAGAATAAAGGCCACGTTGAGGTGGAGGCCCTGGCAGCGTGTGCGTAATGTGTGGAAGTGTGTGAGCCTTGTGACAGCTGAAGGGCAGCAAGTGGGCTCTTCAGGGGGCCTTACTTAATAAATAGAGAACAAGAGGCGGAGGTGTAGGCAGGAGGGTGCCAGTAGGGGGCACACAACCCCTTTATATAATATCTAATTGCACATTCTGCCAAGCAATGCCATCCAATTTTATCTGACTGCAGAGCTTCAGAGCCATACGTCACCACAGTTTTTAATTGCAGTTTCTTGGCAGAAGCAAAAATAAGGTAAGGTTAGTTCAGGTTAGGGGTTTGTGGGGTTAGCGTGTAGTATAGACGTAGAGGTAATGTCACTTCCGATGTAAAACTGCGGCTCATTATATTCAGTGGATTCTGCCGAGAAACTGCGGTCAAGAACTTCAGTGACGTTTGGCTCTGAGGCTCTGCACTTGGATGCGTCTAATGTCATCACCTGGGGACTGGCAGTGGCTTCACTCCTGTAGATGGCAGCACAGAGTACTCTGCGTTTTTCTGGTCCAAGCAGAGACTTCAGGGTGCCCAGCCCTTTAAATGCACCAGAGGGTGTTTTCCTGGGATGCTCCTAACACTTAACCAGGCATAGTGGGACTCTGAAATTGACTACAGTGTTCTTCATAAGGTCAGGTGAGGTTGGGGAGCATGTTCTGATGCAGCACATTGCTGCACCCACCACATGATGAAACAGCTCAAGATCCCAGTTGATAATCCCGGCAGACACGCGGTCCAGTCCCACCCTATGGAAACGACCCTCTATCTGCTGCAGCCAAGTTTTACGTGGGTGACCCCTTTGCCTAGTCCAGCCACTCGGGTCCCCAATGAGCATCTTATGAGTCAGATCACCCTCGGGTAATCACACCACATGGCCATAGTGCCATAACTGACACTCCCTCACAATGCAGGTAATGTGCCTAATTTGGGACTCCATGAGCAACACAAAGTCAAACCAGCGGTACCCAAGGATTCTCCAAAGAGACACAAAACTGAAGGAGTCCAGTCTTCATCTCAGGTCACTGGATAGCATCCATGTCTCTCAACCATATAGCAAGAGAGGAAGCACCAGGACTCTAAAGACTTGGACCTTCGTCCTTTTGCAGAGATATCAGGAGCGCCACAAACCCCTTTCCAATGATCTCATGACCCCCCCATGCTCTCCCAATATCTCTACTGACTTCATAGGAAGAGTCACCAGGGTAATGAATGTCACTGCCGAGGTAAGTAAACCTCTCGATGAGGTCGACACTCTCTCTGCAGACAGACACACTGCTGATGGCCGTGCCCAAGAGATCATTAAAGGCCTGGATGTTGGTTTTTATCAGGACACTCACAAGCCCAGACACTCAGACTCCTCACTCAGTCTCTCGAGTGCCCCGATCAGAGCCTCCATTGACTCTGTGAAGATCACAGCATTGTCAGTTAAGTCAAGATCTGTGAATCTTTCTTTGCCAATTGATGCCCCACATCCGCTGGACCCCATGACCTTGCCCAACACCCAGTCCATACAAGCATTGAACAGAATAGGAGCATAAACACACCCCTGGCGAACCCCAGAATCAACTGGGAAAAACACAGAGGTTCTGCCTCCACTCTGCACAGCACTCACAGTACCAGTGTACAGGTTGGCCATGATATCCTGCAACCTTGAGGGGATCCCGCAAAGTCTCTGGATTTCCCACACGGCAGCTCGATCAACTGAGTCGAACGGTTTATGAAAATCGACAAAGGTTGCAAGAAGCCTTAAGTTAACCCTGATATTACAATCTGACAGTGTCCTGAATCTTACTTTTTGGATATTCTCTCCGTTGGCTCCCTAATATGGGGGGTGGGTGGGGTAAAAATTCCCATAAATGACCAATAGCATGGGAGTTGAGTGTAATTATCAACTTTACCATTTGGTATTGGATGCCTATAGTCTTGTGTGGCACTGTAATGAGTTGATCGTAATGCATATTTCTGTTGATCCATTGAACATTTTGCCTTAATTCCTTAGGCCCGGGGAGGCATTTTACTGTAACTGTTGCATTAATAAAGTTTGCAATGGCAACATTCTGCACTTTGGACCTGACAATCACTAACTCTCTTGTTCTCTGACTTGACAGATGTGCTGCCGTATGTTGAAATTCAGTGCTGGGTATTTATTGCTGACCTGTGAAACTAAATTTAGGGTCCTTAGCCCCCCAAACTGTTACCCTCTCATCCTATGGCTGAAACAGTGTTGCTGATTTTGACCTTTTAATTTTTCAAAAATCTTCTTCGAATTTAGATTTTGGTTATGAATTGGCCTTTTCTTTCATTTTTTGTGTCATTTTTTTGATTCTTTTTCCACAATTTCTGCTTCTTCTTGGAGGTTTTTTTTATCTAATGAATTCATTTTTGGCATTGTTTTTCAAGAAGCTAACTGAAAAAACATTAAAATTTGTATTATTATTTCGTGAGGCTATTTTGTTTTATTACAGGCGGCGTCATTCTTTGCAAATTAGTATTGTGGTTTCCATGGGAATGTTTTTCTCAGAAAGCATTGGGCTATATGCAGCATGTGGCATCAGTAGAGCAACCATATTATGAATCTATAAACATGCAAGATTAAGTAAACAAAGTACAAGTTAGCAATTTTATTTGGTTACTTTTCAAATTATTTTCTTCTGGTTTACGACTTTGTTTCTTGAATATGGATTTGACTTAGACGTACGATAGTGGTGCTTCTTGGTTTACCGAAATTCAGTCCCATTTTCTGACTATGTCCTTCTCATGATCTTCTTTCACAAAATACTTTCTATCTCCTCACAAGATCAGAACTGTTATGATCTGGAATTTACTTTTGTAGAAGCTGTACAGTTTTTATTTGACCTTTTTGCATCCACTTTAGGGTTTTTCTACGCAGAAAATTTTTGTTAACATTAATTTGTCTATAGAAATCTGCAGGTAAAATGTATCATTTTTGTCATTTTACTGCAATGCCATTTTTGTGCACTGCACTTAGCATAATGGTGCACTGACTTTAGATCAGACTGTAAAGATTTGAATGAAAACAGGATCAGGAGATGAGATGTGGTCGAGAAAACAGGCAGGAGTAGAAATCAAAAAAGATGGCTTACCAGTAATTTTAAAATATTAACCAGAAAAATATTACATTGTAACCAGAAATAAAGCAAAATATTGTACTGCATACCAACACAGGAGTCCCAGTCTTGGACATTCTGAAATTGAAAGTGCAGGGGCCTCATGTATAAAAAGTGCGTATGCACAAAAATGTTGCGTACGTCCGTATTCAAAGCAGTGCTTTTGTTCCAGTGTGGTTTTCCTTTATTTTTCAGATGCACATTCCTGACGCGGCTTTATCAAATACACTGAAATTATCCTCATATTGTTTATTAGTTTAAGGCATCTGATTGTAATTAACCTGTAACAATATAATGGTGCACAGAATGGCCAAACTATTCCAAATACCATAGTTGTTTTAGCATTGTTACTCTCACTGCACCTTCTTCTTCTTCTTCTTTCAGCTGCTCCCGTTAGGGGTTGCCACAGCGGATCATCTTTTTCCATATTACTCTCACTGCACCACTCGGAGTATTTATATCACTGTATCTGAGTGTGAATCACAGCAGCAGCTGATCAGAAAGAGAATTATCGGTATATAGCATCAAGCACACGCTGCCTTAGACATGCTGTCTATTGAACTGCTCTCATACGGCAAACGCTTCAGAGACTTTCCTGTACGGACCTCGCTGTTCAGAAACAGTTTCATCACAAGAACTATAAACGCACTCAATCAGTCCATCAAGTGCTCCTTGTAGAACTGTTGGTACTTATTAGTACAACCACCTTATTGTAAACTTGCGATACAGTTATAATATTGCACAACCTGAGCCACTTCATAAAGCGCATATTTACATATGATGACGATATCATTTTAAGATGAAATGCAGCAAAATATTTTTGTTACATTATACAGGTAAAATGTTAACATCATTTAAATAATCTATATTGTTGATAATAAAACATGTGAGGACACAGTGCCGCAGCGCTAGTGACAATTTGGTGCTCCGTTCACGTATTGTTCCTGCCTCGCGCTGTATTCTTGCTGGGACTGGGGCGACACTGGAAGGATAGATGGATAGAATAATTAAACATGTACTATGAAGATATTTCAATGTTACTCAAAAGTTTTGAAGAATCGGCATTCTAAGCTTCTAAGCTTATCTCTATTACAGAGATGATTGTGTGGTGATTGGTTACTTGGAGAAAGAAAATGAAGGACAGGAAGGTTAGTACATTTGAAGTGACAGTACTGCTGCAATAAATTATTTCATCGAAGGTCACGCATGGTGCAGCAAACATGTTGCAGGAGGTATGAACAATCACTGTACCACATGTTATTAAACATGTTTCCATGTTTAATAACATGCTTTAACTCCTATCATCATGAAAATGATATCAAGTATACATCTTAGTATTTAAATTATTCAGAGAACTGCAATATCACACATGTAATGGATTCAGTGTCCTGACAGAGGAAGAGAAAGCCCGGAAGCACGTAGTGATTCACACACATAGAGCACATAGAAGAACACATTACTGCCTCGAGTGGAGGAGTTCAAGTATCTCAGGGTCTTGTTCACGAGTGAGGGAAGAATGGAGCGAGAGGTTGATAGACAGATCGTTGCGGCATCCGCAGTAATGCGGGCTCTGCAACGGTCCGTCGTGGTGAAGAGAGAGCTGAGCCAAAAGGCGAGGCTGTCGATTTACCAGTCGATCTTCATTCCTACCTTCACCTATGGCCACGAGCTTTGAGTAGTGACCAAAAGATCGAGATAGCAGATACAAGTGGCCAAAATGAGTTTTCTCCGCATGGTGGCTGGACTTTCCCTTAGAGATAGGGTGAGGAGTTCAGTATCCGGGAGAGACTCGGAGTAGAGTCACTGCTCCTCTGCATTGAGAGGAGTCAGTTGAGTTGGTTTGGGCATCTGGTCAGGATGCCCCCTGGATGCCTCCCTTTGGGGGTGTTCTGGGCATGTCCCACTGGGAGAAGGCCACGGGGCAGACCCAGGACATGCTGGAGGGATTATATATCTCTCAGCTGGCCTGGGAATGCCTTGGGGGTCCTCTCAGAGGAGCTGAAGGAGGTGGCTGGGGAGATGGAGGTCTGGGCTTCCCTGCTTAGGCTGCTGCTCCTGCAACCCGACCTCGGATAAGTGGTGGATAATGGATGGATGGATGGATGGATGAGAAGAACACATACAAAACAAAGTATTTAAAGTGCTACTTTAGTTTCAATGGTATTTGAGAAACTAGTAAATTAAACAATTTAAAGATGAAGTTTATGATGTTCTACTTTAATGACAAAATAAACTACATAATTAAAGTGGAAATTTCGAGATTAAAGGTGATATTTCTTGCTTTTATCCCCCACTGTGTGCCAATTTTTTTTTCTCTGTACCCTAATAAGCTTTCATATGACACTCAGACGGTGGGCTACGACTCACCTTTTCACGGCAACTTTGATATCTGACAACTTCTTTTTTATTTCGGGCACTGTGTGACTTTGTGAAATTGACCTTTCGAGTTTCTCCATCACTCTTTGTCACTCGATCAACTTCCTTTTGTTGTTTATGCCACTGTTTAAACCAACAAATAGTACGTTTTTCTTTGCCTCCACTTGGTATTTGCTGAATTTCTTCTATTTCCCCCTGTGCTTTTGCCATTGCCTTTTCACAGAATGCTGAGCTTAAGGGCAATTTATATTGATTTGCATGTTCACAGCGGCATAATTCTGGGAGGAGACGGGGGGACAGCAGGCGTGTGCACGTGTGTTACTTTTCACTTTTCACTACCATAATTTATGGAGCAGAAGAACATAGAAGTTGGCGTTCGCACAGATTTTTGCATCTGGATTTTTTTGTGCATACGAACATTTCCGCTTTTGTCCGTACACCATGTTATAGTGTGAATTCTACGCACGCCGTTATGCATGAGGCCCCTGGTCTTTGTGAACACTTCGCATACTCCCAGGTGATTCTGGGAGATCACAGTGTCAATGGTCAGTACTCTTATATAACCAATGCAGTGTAACAATAAGATGTTATTGAAATTAAACTTTGGAAATATTCAAAATTTGAATGAAAAAATCTTATTACTTGGGGTACAAAACCTCATATTTTATATTCAACATGTACTAAATCCTCGTAGGGAAAGCCTCAGGCACCGGGAGTGGGCATCATGTGATGTCTCCGGAATTACCACTTAAAGGTTGGTGCGCACACATCCCTTTAATTTGTAAGATTAAAATATTAACAGTGGCAGTGTGGGATTCTCTTTTTCTCTTAATTCTTTTCTGCCATTTGATGTTGCTTCTTGTCTTCATGACATTTGATTTTTTTTGTCCCACATTTTAAACTCAACATCCAATCAGTTAGAGATTTTTGTTATGACCTTGGCTCGGTTTCTTGACAATTCTCATCTCCCGATCCCTTACTGTATCTTTTCAAGTCAGAACAAGAACAAACTTAGTTTACTTCTGACTTCCTAAATCGATGAAAAAAGATATAAATACATGAAAATAAAAAAAAAGGTTTTATCTCCAGATAAGGCCTTAAAGCTCCAGGAAGGCCTTGAAACAAAAAAAGCCTGGCTTCAGACTCAAGAAGTAGGCTTTGTGGCCTCTACAAGCCAAAAGAAGCCAAACTTAAATTACTTAATAATAATAATAATAATTCTCATTATTATTATTTTCTTTTTTTTAAGTAATTTAAGTTTGGCTTCTTTTGGCTTGTAGAGGCCACAAAGCCCGGGGTTTGCCCAAAAACTAGGCCACAAGGTTCATAATTTGGCCTAGGAACATAAATCATACTTAAGAAGGAGGCTTCTTGGCCTTCACAGATGATACAGATTAGGCTGATATATAGTATATATTGTCAAAGAAAAGACAAAGAGCCACAATAAGGTTTGGGGCACAATCACATATTCTTGAACCTAGCAGCAAAAACATTAAATTGGTTGTACAGTTGTGTACAGATTGGAGTCCAAAACAGAATTGTCTGGGTGAGGTTAAGATGGCAGCTTTAAAGTAAGGCAGAGGAAGTGAGGTAATTGTATCTGGAACCGGAAGTAGCATCTTCGAGACCAGAAGTGACGTCATTGAGGACATGTGGCATTTCCCATAATTGAAAGAAAGGATTAGTGCACCTCTCAACCCTCTGGCCTGGTGTGGGATTACCCTCATTCAAGCCCTTTAGCTGCTGCCCATGTGGAAATGTCTGACAATATATATGCATATTGTAGGTGGCACATGCGATGCACAGGTATCCTGGCAAGGTGTCAGGAAGATCCCTTACCCAGACGGGAAGCCAAGAGTGAACAGAAAGGCATCAAGGCCAAGAGATGGACATCCCAGCTGGAGAAGATTCCCTACCCAGACAGGAGGCCCCAGTCAAATGGACAGTACCTTCCCTGGATGGGAGAGAAAAGAGAAATACAGGGAAGGACTGTCTCCAAGGGGTGTTTATTACCCCCAGGTACTAGATGGCAGCAGCCCTACATATCGGTGCCCAATCAGGAACTAGCAGGGAATGCCTGGGAGTTGTATTCTGGCAGCACAGCCCTGCAGGGAGATACACTCCCCACTATAATGAAGTACTCCCGGGTTTTCAATTAAAAGGACCTCACTCCCTCGTCCAGGCAAATCAGAGCTGGGAGGACGGAGAACAACACTTCACTGGAGGAGGGTAGTGTGGTGGTGAGAGGAATTGTGAGGTATTGGGATGAGAGAAAGAAAGAAACTGTGCTTGTTACCTTTAAAGAGGTATTTTTGTAATAAACACACCTTTATTTAAACTTGGGACTGTGCTTGTGTCATCATGTTTTTTTGGGGTATGCCCGGTTTCATCATAATATATCATACATGTCATCCTTGGGCATCACCTTACTGAGGTTATGGGCACTTGGACCTTATTATTCCCCTTTAGGTTCAAAATGAGGGACCCAAAGACAAACACAAGCATTAAGGCTGCAACGGGGCCAATGATACCTTTCACAAGAATAAAATATTAAAATATTTAAAAACAATTAAATAAAACCTCCCATTTTTCTACTTTTGTTGAACTGTGTAGTCCCAAAAAATAGTCAATCACCCGCGCAGTCTTTCGCCTGACCCTCCATCCACCAGAGATTCCTGAAGACCCACTCTGATGTTTCTACCGTTCACTTGAAAATCATCCTCCTCTCCAGGATAACGCTGCAGCATAACTTGAAGGAAGCGTCTAAACAGCTGAATCTGGCGGCCATTTGCTACTCGTCTCGGCCCCCAGGGTTTAATAAAACTTTTAGCCTGGCTGTTTCTTGTTTCCATAAAGAAAAGCCCCCCAGTTTCAGCTCATGAACCACCTGAATTTGTGTTGCTGGCTCCCCTGTAGCCACTGCCAACTCTTCTACGATGTTCTGCAACTGTTTCTTTTTTTTCCACTTCTGTTCTTTTCCTTTCATGTCCTTCATTGAACCAAATCTGGGGACCTTCCATCTTTTCTCAGTCTCTGTTAACTGCATCTTCTTCAATCCAACTCCTACCCAGTTAGATTCAAACAATGTCAAAACACGTTAAAAATACCCAATTAAATAAAAGAATTACAAACAAGTGAAATCAATTAAGCAAGTGCTCAAGAAACAATTAAAAATCATTGCCAAGTGTAAATCTACTGTGGACACTAGGGGGCATTCCAGCTCCCTCAAACCCAACACAACAGACACAGAGAACAAGTTCAAACCACACAAGAGCCTTTTTATTGTGAGGAAAACTCTTCACAAAGCGTTTCCCACCACCATAGCCACAAGTACCATACAAGTTTATCACAACGACTCTTCTTTCATTCTTTTTCTGGTCTTTGCCTCTTCCGCTCCCCCCAGGAAGCTTCGTCCTCCACCTCCCAACTCTGGCGCATCCCTGTCAAGTCCTTTTACATTGGTCAACCCAGAGGCCAGTGGTATAGCTGGGGGGGTTTGGCAAGGGGGGACATCTGTCCCCAGACTCAGCATCCAGGGGGCGCCAAATTGATGTTATGAAATTTTAGAATGAAATGTTTTCCATTTTCAAATGCACTAAAAAGTAAATAAAAAACATTTGCATACTAAGTCCATCACTCCACCATTATGAGGATATCTTTTTCCTATGTTTTTTGTCTATTTCTAATTTCGAAACACATATTAGTTCAATATACCCAACAGACAATAATTTATCCCCTCCACTACTCTAACATGGTTAGCTCCCACCCAGAAACATTTTTGACGTTATTAAACAGGTCACGCGACTTTTTAATTACAATAAAATAATCAGGATCTCATGCATTCTTTCATAGTGGTATCTATTTTTTCAATGGTTCAGACAACACAGTTTAAGGGATAAGTAATACATAAATTTTTAATTATTACATAAACATTCTTGATTTTTGTAAGAAAAGATGCTGCAAAATCGCAAAATTACAAACACGATCCAGACTTGGATGGCTTGGAGATGTATACTGAAATAATGGACTGCCGAATGCTACTCAAGACAAGAACTGATGTTAAGCTTTCGACACCAGAGGACCTGCTTCGCTTTATTATACAGTATGGGGAAGATGTATTTCCAAATCTGAGAGTTGGTCTTCAGATTTTACTGGCTGTTGGAACCTCCATCGCCAGTTGTGAAAGATCTTTCAGTAAATTAAAACTTATCTTGTCCTACCTGAGATCATCCATGGCACAGGAAAGATTGTCAGCCTTGGCTTTGCTGAGTGTGGAGCGGGAGGTTACCGATAGCATACATTTTGAAGAACTAATCGATAAATCTGCAGCAGCAAAGGCTAGAAAAATTTCTCTTTGAAGTTAATAATTACATTTAAAGCATTATACATCAAACTATTTTTTTTACTTTATACTAACTTCATTTTCAGGTTATTATATTATTATATCCAATGTAATGTTTAAGTTTTTGCAATGTTATATTTTAATAATATTTTAGAATAATTATATTTTCGAACTACCATTGTTGTGTTAATTATTTTACTTTGTTCTATCTTTATAAATTTAGCGAAACCTTGAAAATATGCGCATAAAAGTGCTTTAAAAAATTTAAATATTTAAAACTATTTAAAATAAAAAATATGAAATTTTTTTCTTAAAATACTATTATTTTAAATACATTTTTTTAAAATTTTCTTTCCCTTCCCCATTGCATTTTAGCAAACAGGAAGGGGCACGAAATCTTCAGTTGTCCCCGGGCACTGAAAACCCTAACTACTCCTCTACCAGAGGTGATTCTGCTCTTCCGCCCAAGTGATCTGCAAGCACATCCGGGTCAGGCGGAAACCTCATGCCATACGGCTCCTCCATTTTCACAACACCCACAGTACCCAACAGGGCTGAGATAAGAGAACTCCAAGCCCCATGGTGCCGTGTGAGAATCTGGGTCACCGCTACAATCCAGGGGAGCTGCCATCCTTCCATTTCTTGGACATCCCGGCTGGGTTGGGCTGCCGGTCATCCCTTACACTCCCTAATCAAACAATAAAACACGCGTTAAAAATAAAAAGGCGAATCCTTTGTGGATTATAATACCGTGACAGTACCACTCCGGGATGAAGGGGGCACTCACACTAACTGTCTCACTTTTCCGATACACAGCTCTGGAAAGCTGCCCAGTGTTTGTTTCCTGCTGGGATCGGCTATGGCCTCCTGCAGTATTGATGTACATATTTTTTGAATTCTATATAGCTCCTTTCGTATCAGAAAGATGAGGAATATATATTCAGCCCTATAGCACCTTTCATAATCAGATTTCCAAAGTTGAACCAGGCTTTCTGTGTGGCAGCAGCTGCATCCCCCTTAACTAAAATCTCCCAATTTCTTATTTTCCTGCATTTCTACACTTTACTTGCAGGTGTGCTTCCCCCTTAAACATCCATTCTCGATGCCCACGTCTCCTTGTTGATTCAAGACTCAGGTGCTTAAACTGCAGCCGGGAATAACATTCACTTAAAACAAATAAGTAAAAACAAATTTATCAATGAAGATTAAAACAGGGGCGTTATCATAAAGATGGAATGTCGCTCCATGGTTTTTATGCCCCCCACAACTGGTGGCTTGCAGCTGTGTAAATACTCACCGGCAGTTCAAGGTCAGAAAGGAAAAGCACTGCCCAGAAGGTCACACAGAGGGCCAGGCTTCTTAGCCATATGTCACTGTTACAAAAAGGGCAGCAAGGTCAATGCAATAACCACAAGCGCTCTAATGGGAGTTTGCTTTATTAATCCCCTTAAAGAGGAGAAAAACGGGATGTAACCCCGGGTGAAAGTCGGCGCTGGGTGAAAGGGGCTTTTACATTGCAGTGTTTTGCAACTGGCCGCGCAAGACTTGGGGGTTCTTCCCTCACAATATGACCTAATGGTCATAAAGCGGAAGGGCAGAGGAGATTTGTCATTCTGTGTGGCACCAGTTAGGCCTGTCTGCATTTGTGGAGGAACCAGCAGGGCAAATGCCAAGCAGAGAAACTTAAACACCATAGTAACTTGAATAACTTGTTGTTTTGTCTTTTATTAAACCAACATGTCCATAAACTGCAAAACAGTCTGCAAGGTGACAGTGAGACAAGTGACCTGTATATAATGAGACACGGGGGCAACATTAAAAGGGCTGGGGTACCAAGGTTATACCTGCCTCATAGCCATAAGCAGATGAAAAGCAAGGAATCAGGGTAGGGTCATGAAATTGTAGTGATCCACTCATCCAAGAAAGTGGTCCACCTGAAAATTATGGCATACCGCCCCTCAAATCAAATCGCACCGAGCAGGTGAACCAAACCCTGAAAGCCATGATTGCATCCTTTGTCGGAGACCACCATCAGGAGTGGTCTAAGTAGCTGCCTGAACTCTGGTTCGGTGAATGAGGTTAGAGGTGAGACCCCTGCATTGCTAGCTTTAGGCAGATAGCTTACAGGTCCTCTAGAAAGGGTACTTGGTCTCCATCCACCCAAACCAGATACACCTGTTCATGACCAGATCCAGACCATCCACTGCGCTACACAACAGGTGAAGGAGAGGATGAAGACAGCCCAGTCAAGACAATCTCGGTCATACAATCTGAGACACAAGCCTGCTCAGATCTTGGTTGGTGAGAAGTTTTGAATTAGGACTCACCCCCTCTCCAAAGCTTCTGATAAATTTACAGCTAAAATGGCTGCTAAATGGTTTGGCCCCACCACTATAATATAGCAAAAAGGTCCAGTGGCCTATTCTGTACAGTGGGGATTGTCAGGAACTAAAAACAAGTGGACACTGTGAACATCGCCAGCCTTAAACCTTGGTTCGGCCACACACAACGGCCTGGGGTTGGGGAATGTAGCAGTGCTACTTTAAATGTCACATCTCCCAGCAGCCCCAGTGGTATAACACTATTGGACAGCTTCAGAGGGTGCAGGAGCTGCTGGGAAGAAGACTGAGTAGATGGACCCTTTAAAAAGGAACCCAAAAGACGCAGGGGAGATTACGATCATCCGTCTGTTTGTCAATACGCCTCATACACACAATTGGATTATGACTTGACCACCTTGGATGAAAGTTTCTGTCTGGATGTACGTATGTGCTGTCCTGTGTCCGCCTGTCCTTGTTGAGTTCGTACTGACAGGATACGTCTTCATCTGAGGGTACCGCTCCCAATTACACCACATCAGGAACCTGGTAGGACAAAACTTTACATCGCTTTCAGATGGCTGTTCACAGGGTATTTCAATCACACATCCATCATCAACTGACCCTGCTATACTGGACTGTTTTGGTGTTTATTGTTTGAATTAGTGTTATGTAAATGATTCTCATTGTCGGGAGCTGGGGAGGACCTTTGTGTATAGGGTTTTGGTTATAATGTGTGTACTTTTTCATTACTTGATTAATGTATTTCATTGTTATTTATTCATTGTGCCACTAACAGTGTCTCTATGTGTGAGTGTGTGTGTGCCGGGTCAAGGCTGGGTGTGTTTCTGGAGTCCCCACAATAAAATAAACAAACCACCTTCTTTAGATGGTATGAATCTTAGCATCCCTGCGACCGCCACAGACAGCTACACCAAAAATAAACCTCCAACTTATGGATGAAGGGGCAAACAAAAACTCTTTATAATAGGAGACCTAAAGCTAAAATCAAAACTGTTATCATAATCGTGATCTGCAGCCTCAAAACAGCATAAAACAACACTCCACATGTTTATATTACCAATCCCCATTTTTTCACGGGAGTAACTTTGACCCCTCATATCCAATTAGGAAGTGAACCCCTGGGGTTTGTCTGAAGACACCCACTGGTTTACTCTTTATAATTAGGGTGTAATTTCCTGCACAAAGTATGACCCAAAGACGGCCTTAAAATCCTAGTCTTGCAGGTCCAGCGGGCCAAAATGCTTGATGCCTTCCATAATTAGACATTAAGAACAGTTGATCGGTACATCGAATGGTGGAGTTACCAGCTAAAGAAACTAAAGTGATTTCAAAGTGTTCATAAGTATTTAATGTATAAGTATTTTAGTAATAAGCTAAAACTAAAATCTAAAAATCAAACCCAAGAAATAGAACAAAATATAAAAATGAAAAACCCAGAAGATCAAAGCAGCACTCATAAAAAAGGTGACAACACTGCAACAAAAAATAAACCTTTGAGGGGCTGACTCCCCAACCTTGAATATAAAAGCGGAATCAGTGGTGATCTCAGGGTGGCCCCGCCTCTTGAGGTCCCATTCACAAAGAACATAAAAAAACTTAGATACTCAAAGCATTAAAACAAAATAAAAAACATTATAGTATTCAAAAAAATTACAATCATTCTTCTTTGTCTTAGTGTTTGGTTCAGGGTCCACTTGTTTGCTCACCCTTCTCCACTTGATCTAATTAAAAGTGTCCTCAGGGCAGGGGCGATGTTGACGTGCTGCATGCCATCTCTTAACTTGCCTATTCAATGCTTCTTTGGCTGGCCGTGTGGTTGTCTTCCATCCAAACTTAGATGTAAGGCCATCTTAGCATCTTCTCAATAATCGCTACCCATCATTTTCCACACCTTCGTTTATTTGTCCGAGTATCCAACAGAGCATCCACATTTCCGTGAGGTGGAGTGCTTGTTTGTGTTTCATAGTCACCGACCAGCATTCAGCTTCATACAGGGCCACTGGCTGCACCATCGTCTTGTAGATTTTAGCCTTGAGGTGTACAGGCGTTCTGTGATCGCAAAGGACCCCTGTCACTTGACCACTGAAGCCAGGCAGAAATAACATGGGCTCAGACATCAGGGAAAGTGTCAACGTCAGCACTCAGCATGGATCCCAGATGCATAAATTGGGTGGGTTTGATCAGGTCCTGAACATCAATAGTGACAGTGCCATCCATCTGTGGGCCACATTCCATGTGCACCATCCTTCTTGATGTTTAGCTGCATTCCATTTTCGTCATGAATATTCGTCACAATTATTCTAAAGCAACAGAAAGGAAACTACAGATAAGCAAGAAGTATATCAGGCTGGAGAAAGCACCATCATAGTTCTACCAGGGTTCTTTCCCTGACTCAAGTGTTTTTTTTTTGTTGATTTGTCTTTTTTTGTTGCTACTAATTCTATTTGTTAAATTCACATATTATTATGTTGTTTATTAATATTTTGCTATTTTCGTTAAGAATATATGCAGTTTTAATTGTTATCTACCCTGTCTCCTGTATGTAGAGACCTATCCACTTGACCTCATCCCTTCACATCTCCTCCAGGCTGTCTCTCCCTTTCTTTTTTTAAATATATTTTATTGATTTTAATTATAAAAGATAACATTCAAAACAGTCAAGACAAATTTAACAAACTGAAGCAAAATGCAACCACCACTTTCCCTTTCTCATTTCTACACTTACACACGTTGTCAGCACCTCAACAATCACATGCACTTTTCCAACTATGTTCAAACAGACCCTAATAGCTCCTCTTCTCAAGAAGACCCCTCTTAACCCATCAGACCAGCCCCTCAACGTTCCGTTCTATTTCAAACACAGGACCTTGCCATCTCTTGCCAAGTCTGTTTCTTAAATCTACAGAATGGGCTGATTGATTCTAATCAGTCAGGCCATTTCTCAGAGACAGTTCTACTTACTTTTTTTTGTCACATTACGGCAGCGGTTCTCAAACTTTCATATTTCGTGCCCCCCGTTCTCTACCTGGAATAATTCTGTGCCCCCTGCATAATATAAGATAGATGAGAATAACCCATGATACAACTAACAAAGGTATGATACTCGTGCGGTGTCGTGGTATCCTATCATTTTTACTTCCATAAGATTTCCATGTGTTCGGCTAACTTCGATGAAATATTTGCAATTTATTTTTTTTAAAGTGCTTTAGAACATTAGAACATTAGAACACTCAAGACGAGAAAAGGCCATTCAGCCCAACAAAGCTCGCCAGTCCTGTCCACTTATTTCTTCCAAGAAAATATCAAGTAAAGTTTTGAAAGTCCCTGAAGTTTTACTGTCTACCACAGTACTTGGTAGCTTATTCCAAGTGTCTATTGTTCTTTGTATAAAGAAAACCTTCCTAATGTTTGTGCGAAATTTACTCTTAACAAGTTTCCAACTGTGTCCCTGTGTTCTTGATGAACTCATTTTAAAATACAAGTCTCGATCCACTGGACTAATTCCCTTCATAATTCTAAACACTTCAATCATGTCACCTCTTAATCTTCTTTTGCTTAAACTGTAAAGGTTCAGCTCTTTTATTCTTTCCTCCTAACTCATCCCCTGTAGCCCTGGACTCAGCCCAGCTGCTCTTCTCTGGACTTTTTCTTGTGCTGCTGTGTTCTTTTTGTAGCCTGGAGACCAAAACTGCACCCAGTACTCCAGATGAGGCCTCACCAGTGTGTTATAAAGCTTGAGCAGAACCTCCTGTGACTTGTACTCCACACATCAAGGCGCTATATAACCTGACATTCTGTTAGCCTTCTTAATGGCTTCTGAACACTGTCGGGAAGTCGATAGCTTAGAGTCCACTATGACTCCTAAATCCTTCTCATAAGGATCCCAAAAACAAAGAATAAATTATTTATTATTACTTAATTATTTTCTTATGTAAAGAAACGATTAAATATGTTTTAATTTTTAAAAATCTCATAAATGAGGACACCGATGAAGTCAATCTGTACGAGACGAACATATTTTCGTCCGACAAATATTATACCGCTGTTAGTTGTAGCATGAAAATAACCCAATACGCAGTAAATTATTTAACTCAATTTGGCAGTATTGGCTACCGCATTATCACCTGCTGTTACCCAAATGTTCGCGACAGATACCGATACGTCTCGAACTTTCTGGATTGAAAATACACGACTATAAAAGCAGCAGCAGCGGCGCCGATCGTCATAGAAACAAACTTCCAATAGAAAAGGAGCTCAGAGTGTCTCGATATCTCGAATATCAAACCAAACCTGGACAGGCTGTGTACTTTAAAGCAGGCACATATTGTCATTAGATCTATGCCTTAGAAATGTTTTATTTTAATTTTAGTTATAATGCATTCATTGTGATTATATTATTGTAAATTTAAATTTGAAATAAAAATGTAAAAAATTAATTTTGATGTCTTGTTCATTTATTCGACGCCCCCCTTGTACAGCTTCAGTGCCCCCCTAGGGGGGCGCACCCCACAGTTTGAGAACCGCTGCGTTACGGCAACCAACGTGTCATCAGTCCTCATCATGCTCAATCTTTCCTCTGCCTTGGACACAGTCAACCACCGGATCCTCCTTGCTACCCTCTCTCACTTTGGCATCACTAGGACTGCCTTCAGGTTGTTTAAATCCACCGTCTTGGGCAGATCCTACCATGTGTCCTAGCATGGAGAGATAGGAAGAGTTTACCAGGCAAACACTGGAATGGCCCAAGGATCGGTGTGGGGTCCTCACAACTCCTCTCTATACACCTCCTTATTAGGCTCCCTGGGTGATTCTGAGAGATTCACCTTCACTCTCATATCATTCTAAATGCTGGACCACTTTTACTCTACAGTATGTGCAACATGCATTTATAAAAAAGGCACTAGACAAAAGCTTACACTTTCCAGTTCAGTCCCTACCAGTGACATGCTGATTTAACCTGAGAGGTTTGACTTTATCTGCACGTTGCTACAATCACGTTGCTGATTTTACAATTTGCCTTGATATAAACAGACACTATAAAAACATGAATTCCTACCAGTGACTCACAGTGTCAAAGTTCAATTTCACATGCATGTTGTTACAAACACAAGAATGCCTTGACATTGAAAGGCACTATATAAAAACACAAAATTGTCAACTCATTCTCCAGCAGTCATGGTTCATGTTCACCCATAATGCATTGCTATAAAAAAGTGCTATATTCAGTCAAGAGCCTGCCAGTTCAGTCCCTGGTGCGCCAACAGTTTTGTACAAATAATGTGCCTTTTGATGGTTTTCACCATGTAAGATGCTAGCAAGATTCTCTTCTGAGAAAATAACTGGCTGGGCTCTTCTGTCTGTGGAAGACCTGTAGACGTCTCACGTCACTAACTGAGTCACCACGGACTCATCCCACCAGCTCATCACTTATTCCATAAACTCCCTTCTGGCAAACGCTTCAGGTCAATTCAGACTAAAACTAACAGACACCTCAGTAGTTTCAAACCAGTAACTTCTTTGTATATTCATGCGCTCTGTCATATACTTATGAACATGTGTGTGTGTGTGTACAGTGTATGTGCATGTATGTGTGTGCACGTTCAGACACACTACACGCTCACACTTTCACTTGCACATCATCATTGGCACACCTCCTTTAAAATTATACTATTCTGCAATGTTGTTTGAAGTTTTTCTTTTTAACTTAAGCTGTTTATTTTATTTGTATGTTTTCTGCCTCACTCCGCACTGTCCGTGCAACACGGCCGCAGAGAGCTTAAACAACTCGGCACAGCCACATAAAAATAACAAGAGTGAGCTTTCTTGAAGACTTTTACAGGATGTACCTCGTTGTAAACTGAAATATATACAAAAGAAACATGCAGGTATTTAGAACAAAAGACAATAAATAAGACTTACAAAGCAAATACATAGCAGACAGTATACATTAAACAATAAAGCTTTAAAAGACACTTACAAGGTGAGTGATTTCCATGGTTGGATCGAGACGAAGAGAAGTGCATAGACAGAGGTCTAAATTGCTGCGTACCACAAGTAACCAGACCTAGGGGTTTAAATACCTTAAAGATACGCCTGAAACGAGAGATAAAGGGTTGCCTACGTGAGACACATGGGGTGTATTACATTTAAATGTTTATTATGGGACCTACATGCTTTACGTGAGTTTCATAGACATTTATAACACCACTGCGAGTGTGGGACGCGACTAACAGGTGTGTTTATAAATGACAAGACAAAGGGGGAGCACAGCTCAACAAATAACAGTAACAGCTACCAGCATATGGGACAGAACAGTATGTGATGATGTGTTCTGTTATAAGCAGCTCCAGATCTACAAGTCAAATTCCTGTACATTAAGTACTGGCGAATAAAAGGGATTCTGATTCTGATATGCCGTATAAAGGTATATAGAGTGTTTTCTTCTTTTTTTTTTTTTTAATTTTATTGAATTTATTAAAATCAAATAACACTTCATACACATAACTCAAGTTTTATAAAAAAAAGAAAAAGGTTTGAAACAAATCAACCCCCACCCCTTATAGAGTGTTTTCTAATTTACTTCCCATTAATTTGCTTCTTCACTTATTAAGTTCCTGGAGACGGTTTCCATTATAAAAGATGCTATATAAATGTAAGAATATGTCAGACAAGTGATCACCATGTGTCTTAGAGTCTCATAATCACCTGTACGTTGTCACAGACACTGAACCAATTGTACAATAAGCACATTAATATAGAACGGTGTTATACAGTTGTTCTTGAAAGGTTGTGAACCCTTTAGAATTTTCTATATTTCTGCATAAATATGACCTAAAACATCATCAGATTTTCACTCAAGTCCTAAAAGTAGATAAAGAGAAACCAGTTAAAGAACTGAGACAAAAATATTATACTTGGTCATTTATTTATTAAGGAAAATTATCGATTACATATTTGTGAGTGGCAAAAGTATGTGAACCTCTAGGATGATCAGTTAGTTTGAAGGTGAAATTCGAGTCCGGTGTTTTCAATCAATGGGATGCCAATCAGGTGTGAGTGGGCACCCTGTGTTATTTAAAGAACAGGGATCTATCAAAGTCTGCTCTTCACAACACATGTTTGTGGAAGTGTATCATGACACGAACAAAGGAGATTTCTGAGGACCTCACAAAAAGAGTTGTTGATGCTCATCAGGCTGGAAAAGGTTACAAAACCATCTCTAAAGAGTTTGGACTCCTCCAATCCACAGTCAGGCAGATTGTGTACAAATGGAGGAAATTCAAGACCATTGTTACCCTCCCCAGGAGTGGTCGACCAACAAAGATCACTCCAAGAGCAAGGCGTGTAATAGTCGGCGGGTCACAGAGGACCCCAGGGTAACTTCTAAGCTACTGAAGGCCTCTCTCACATTGGCTAATGTTCATGTTCATGAGTCCACCATCAGGAGAACACTGAACAACAATGGTGTGCATGGCAGAGTTGCAAGGAGAAAGCCACTGCTCTCCAAAAAAAACATTGCGGCTCATCTGCAGTTTGCTAAAGATCACGTGGACAAACCAGAAGGCTATTGGAAGAATGTTTTGTGGACGGATGAGACCAAAATAGAACTTTTTGGTGTAAATGAAAAGCGTTATGTTTGGAGAAAGGAAAACACTGCATTCCAGCATAAGAACCTCATCCCATCTGTGAAACATGGTGGTGGTAGTATCATGGTTTGGGCCTGTTTTGCTGCATCTGGGCCAGGACGGCTTGCCTTCATTGATGGAACAATGAATTCTGAATTATATCAGAGAATTCTAAAGGAAAATGTCAGGACATCTGTCCATGAACTGACTGTCAAGAGAAGGTGGGTCATGCAGCAAGACAACGACCCTAAGCACCCAAGTTTACCAAAGAATGGCTAAAGAAGAATAAAGTTAATGTTTTGGAATGGCCAAGTCAAAGTCCTGACTTTAATCCAATTGAAATGTTGTGGAAGGACCTGAAGCGAGCAGTTCATGTGAGGAAACCCACCAACATCCCAGAGTTGAAGCTGTTCTGTACGGAGGAATGGGCTGAAATTCCTCCAAGGTGGTGTGCAGGAATGATCAAAAGTTACCGGAAACGTTTAGTTACAGTTATTGGGGGGTCACAGCAGATACTGAAAGCAAAGGTTCACATACTTTTGCCACTCACAAATATGTAATATTCAATCATTTTCCTTAATAAATAGATGACCAAGTATAATATTTTTGTCTCATTTGTTTAACTGGTTTCTCTTTATCTACTTTTAGGACTTGAGTGAAAATCTGATGATATTTTAGATCATATTTATGCAGAAATATAGAAAATTCTAAAGGGTTCACAAACTTTCAAGCACAACTGTATATTAGCATTAATGTTCTGGTTCAGGCTCTGTCAGACACGAACTGTTTAAACCCGAAAGGTCTCAACTTAATCTGCATACTGTTATAAAGACGGGACCGATTTCACAATACGTGTAAAATGCCTTTACATGAAAAGCGTAAACTTGCTAGTTGAGTTCTTACCGGTGCCTCACTGTACTTTATTGTGAATTGATTTGTTCATAAATATGAACGATGCTATATTAAAGCCCTTATTTGCCAATTTACTCCCCACCATGTGATCCTGAGTGATTTGACTTCACTTCAGATATATCATTTATAAGTTGTGGGATAAAAGAAAGAGATAATTGGTGTGATGAGCCGAGGGGCCACTAGAGGGTGATATAAGGAATAACTCTAATGACCCCCGCTCTGGCCACCATGACGGCTGATTTATACCTACGCCATGCATATTGTAAAGGCGTGGCGCCAATAGCACAACCTGCCTGCAATGTCTTGAAATGCTAAGGCACTATATATAAGCTTTTGAAATTCTGAAACACACTGCAGGGTGCTCTGATTGTGCCAAGCCTACAGCTTTTGGGGTGCAGTGGTTGCCAATGATGATGAGTGCCCACCAAGGCTGAATTAACGAATTTATAAGAAAAAGAACAACAAAACTGGAAAGTTAGGCTGTGTGGCCAGATGCTGCTTTCAGAATAACACCAGCAGATCACGCTGAAGAAGCTTGCCATCCAAAATGATTTTATGTTTCATCCTCACTGTCAAATGCCTTGTGATGTATTCAAGGAGCTATATGGCTTAAAGACAGACTGACTGTAATGCCTAATGTTTGACGTTATTAACTTACCCTTCCAAACTGAAATGAACTCCCACTTCCTGCCTCTTTCTTTTTTGTCATGCCTATCTCCGCCCCCTTGTCACCAGCCCCACCCTTTGTCGCTCCTCTCCGCCCCTTCTCCGCCCTGCTGAAGTCTTCAACTTACTTTGCCCCTCCCCCCCCCCCCCCCCCCTTACATGCTTGTCACAAAGACAAGAGACGGAGAGACGCTGGGCACGATGAGAGGGGCACGTCAGGTCACTGATGACTTTAGGAAGACATGACGCTGGACCCCTGGGAGCCCCACCTCCTCCTCCAGGAATTTAGGAACCACCAGCACTCATCAAACAAGAGTCCTTTTGCCTTGCTTCAGCAAAGCCATCAAAGCAGACGAACCCGGCGTCTTCTGTGGCTTCTTGCTGCATATGGCTTCAGTGGTAAACACGAGCGCAAATTTGGCAGGTCTAAAAAGTGGGATAATGAATCCGAATGTGACAGCTTGGAAAATAATTACTGCTGTCTCTTCACGCCACACAATGACGCTTCTTGCCTTCCTTTAAAACTCATTTAAGTCTTCCACTTGACAAAAAAACAAGCCCCAGTCTCGGTTATTAAGAACATTTTTTCCTGGTTTACATTTTTTATGGGATTAGCACTAAATTGTTCGACATGTGAAAACAATCACAGCAGATGTCTTTTGCGTCGAGAGAACAGCAATCCCCATTGTGCCTTGTTTAGTTGCTTTTGAATTATTGTTCTGCTGCACTGTGCCTTTAAAGGAATGGAATTATGTGGTTCATGTTTTTAGGCAGTGGAGCAGCAGAGCCTGGCGCGGAGTTTCTGTTTCTATCAGCTGTCAAAGACTACTTTCCTGTAGTCTGCTAATGGAGTCCGCTCAGTTTGTGGACCTCTGAAGCTGGTCGTGAGGTCTGCTCAAAGCTTACATCGACAGGTGTGAGAAGGGTCTAACTACAGCCTTCAGTAACTAAGACATAGGTCAGGTAATGCCCACAACGTTAGTCACAAAATGCCCTTTGAGTCAAATAACTGTCCTATAACCCTAAACTTAATCAGAGTGCTTCGGGGCCCTAATATTAACCATAGTCTAATGCAATGGAGATTACGTGACTGACGTCGAGGGCGTTTTCGTGATGTTGGGGGTATTACATGGCTGACCTCATAGGTACTGTGGTCTGCAATTTACACTCTGTTGACAGGTCTTGGCCCCAAAAGATTCACTAGGGGGTGTCGTGAGAGTCACAGGGTCAAACGGGGAGCCGCACTTCTAGATACATCAGGCACATGCTGTGGGATAAGAGAAAGAGGTCAGTGGTGTAATGTGCGTAGGAGCCACCTGAGGGTGATATAGCAAAAAACTTTAATGACCCCATTCTGGTCACCTTGATGGCTTGATCTGGTCATCTTGATTTATCCCTGCATCGTCAAAAGCAGTTTAAACTTCTATATGGTGCCGTGTTGCAGGTACATTGGAACATTAAGAAGATTTAGGCGAGAGTAGGCCATTCAGTCCAACAAAGCCTGCCAGTCCCATTCACTTAATTCACTTAAAACCTCGCCACCTTGCATTAAGCTCAGTAAGAAATCTGAAACTGTACTGCTGTGCTGAGAAGTCATGAGGGAGTCGCATCACCCATCATCCCCTGCAACTTCTAGTCATTTAATCTGATATTCACGACACCAGGAATCACTAAGTAATGTGAGACCTGACAACCGATGAGCTCTCAGCCAGAAGTGTAATGCATATAATACCAACAAACAGAAGAAGGCGGAGAGCAAATGGTGTCTTAAAAAATGTAGGAAAGTGAATATCGTGTGGAGCTGGGGAGCTGATATGAATGTCTATTTGATAACTTGTTATTGTCAAACCCAGCAGAATGGATTCATGTCAATTAAATACCAAGCTCTCATTAATTTCATAGCTCAATAAGAAATTTGAATCTGCAGAGTTAGGAGGGAGTTGTGCAATCCATCATCCCTTGCCATTGCTAGTCGTGTTGTCTGACATCCTCGGCACCTGCAACCATTAAGTGTGATGTTCTCTATAACTCAAAGTCATGTATGTAGTGTGATGCCCACCTTAGACCACAGGTATATGTAATCAGAGTCAAGTGTTACCAGAGTGGGTGATGGGCATTCATAGTTCTGCTTTTCGGTTGCAGTGTCTTTGTTGAGTTTATACGATGAGTCGTGCCACCTCTCGCAGACTTTATAGGCAAGTTGTCCCTTTGTATTCCAGTCCCTGACAGCTTACTTCAGTTCCCTCACACATCGCAGATTAGAGCCACTGTTTTTTGTCATGTAAAGTCCTATGGTGATCTTATTTTCAATTTTTATACTCTTAAATAAAATGTCTAAAATCCCACACACTTACCACTCTGTGATCAGGTACTTTAGCATTTCCTGTCCCCCTCCCTTCTACATCTGTAACCTCCGTCAATTAGACAGAGTAAAGAATTAGGCAGGAGGTAAGTTACACATTATGTGTTATTGGCAAAATACCCGAGAACAGGTCATCCTCGTGAAGCTAAGCATGTTCGGACCTGGTGGGTATGGCCTGGAAGACCATCTAGGAAAAGCTTGGGTGGCTGCTGGAAGAGGTGCTGGTGAGGCCAGCAGGGGGCGCTTTACCCTGTGGTTTGAACGTGAATCCCAATGGGCCAGTTCAGTGATGGGGACACTGTGTTGTGAAAATGGCAACGTCCTTTGAATGAGACGTAAAACCGCAGTCCTGACTCTCTGTGGTCATTAAAGATCACTGGGCATCCTTCATAAACAGCAGGGTGTATCCTGATGACCAGGCTAAATTGCCCACCACGGCCTGGTCATTCTGGCCCTCTAATCTGTCTGTAATTCTCTATCTCTCTCTCACCACTTCACCATCTAACAGCTAATGTGTGGTGAGTGTACTGGTAAAAAATGGTTGCCGTCACATCGCCCAGTTGGATATTACACATTAGTGCTGGTTGAAGTGGCTCTCCACTCACTGCATAAAGTGCTTCGAGTAGTGAGAAAAGCACTAAATAAATGTAAAGAATTATTATCACTCTATTATATTAAAAAGGTTTTCTGTTGTGTCCTGTTATTCGGACTTGACCACTCCCCTCCACACCACTCGCCCAATCGTCACTCCTCCTGTGCACATCCTCTCTCCGTCCCCCCCCACAACACTCTCAGTGTTGCAGAAAAGCAAATTACCCATTCAAGAATGTCGAGTTTTAGATAGTGATGGAAAAAGAGCGGCGAGAGCTGATGAAGAACATCAAAAAAAAGAAAATGAACAAAAAAGTGCTGTAAATAATGAAAATCAAGAACAAAGAGAATCATCCAATAAACAATAAAGAGAAAAATATCCCAAAAAATATGTGAACAGAAATGAAAAAAAAGCAACTTCTAGAATGCAAGTTAGAGGATAAAGTAATTCATAATATTATTACATTTATATAATTATTTATATATATATATTTATTGAAATAGTTTTTACTGTCAAATAATGCAAAGAGTACGCGACACGTGTTTCGCCCTAATTCTGGGCTCATCAGGCGTATACACTCACTGCACTCCCTCTCGGGAATCGAACCTCGGGCGTCAGTGTCAGATGGTGAAGCCTCTCACGTTTCGCCACAGCGTGTGGTTCGTTTTTATTTTTCAGTCTGTAGATCGGGGTAATTACATTCAATGCATTCGTAGTCTGAATCACAATCTGATCGTGTGGGTGGTTACCTACCAGGCAACGCTTGTGGTTGGTCAGCAAGTCGGCTAACGTCCGCCACGGTGCCCTCTTTCAGTTGCGAGAAGCAGATCGTAGAATGGTTGAAATAGGTTTTACTGTCATATAATGCAAAGAGTACGCGACACGTGTTTCACCCTAATTCTGGGCTCATCAGGCGTACACACTCACTGCAATCACTCTCGGGAATCGAACCTCAGGTCGACTTGCTGACCAACCACAAGCGTTACCTGGTAGGTAGCCACCCACACGATCAGATTGTGATTCAGACTACGAATGCATTGAATGTAATTACCCCGATCTACAGACTGTCAAATAAACGAACCACACGCTGTGGCGCAACGTGAGAGGCTTCACCATCTGACGCTGACGCCCGAGGTTCGATTCCCGAGAGGGAGTGCAGTGAGTGTGTACGCCTGATGAGCCCAGAATTAGAGCGAAACACGTGTCGCGTACTCTTTGCATTATATGACAGTAAAAACTATTTCAACCATTCTACGATCTGCTTCTCACAACTGAAAGAGGGCACCGTGGCGGACGTTAGTCGACTTGCTGACCAACCACAAGCGTTACCTGGTAGGTAACCACCAACACAATCAGATTGTGATTCAGACATTGAATGCATATATATTTATGTATTTATTTACATTTATATTTATATATATTTAAATACTAGGGACTGGGAGCCCGATCGAATCAGGCTACAAATTCTATGTTTGTGAAATCCATAATTTCTCTGTAAAGAATTATTTGTTTTTTTTAAGTCATTGAAACGATTTTGTTATCATGGCACTGATTTGTGCTTAAAATAGACCTCTTCGGCCGATGTAATGAAGAGCTTCCTGTTTAAACGGGGCTGCGAGACGTGAACTCAGCTCTTCTGCGCACCTCATTTGATTTTTTCCAGCAAACAAATTTTCAAAACAAACCGTATTTTACGACTCTAATCAGAGTCAGAGTAATAATTATGTTGGCGTGGTTATTTTAGATCTGAGATAGACTAAAATTTAAACAATGACCGTTGTTAAAACCCAGCCGTCATTACTCAGTTTGCCAATAGATGTCAGAAGGACGGATACCAAAACCGAACTGCCCAAAGATAGATTTTGACGTACCAAGCAAATGGCGATACATTCTAAATTACTTACGGTTCCGGAGCTGTCGAAGGGTTTAAGTCAGTCGACGATGTTAGTCCTGGAAAGTACGCCCCACCAAAGCAACGTTCCAAAAACCAACTGAACTTACTATTATCTGCTTGAACCAACACCGACTTACTATACTCAGCCGTCCAGCGGCGTCACTGAAGCATTCGAACATTCTTAGCCAATCATGCAATACTGCGTCCATGTTTGCCACGTTATGTTCTAACTACAGAGGCAGAGTCCCATTGCATGGTTCTAACTTGTATTGAGTCGAGGTATTGACGCGAACACCATACATACGGATAGTATCAAATTATATATAAGGATATTTATATAATTATATTTTTGAAGAGGCGTTAATGTAATTTGATTTTTTTATTTACTTTTTATTACGTTTTATGTTTTATTATGTTTAGCTTTTTTACTAGGCGGCACGGTGGCACAGTGGCAGCATTGCTGCCTCATAGTAAGGAGACCTGTGTTTACTTCCTGGGTCCTCCCTGCATGGAGTTTGCATGTTCTCCCCGTGACTGTATCAGTTTCCTCCCACAGTCCAAAGACATGCCGGTTAGGTGCATTGGCGATCCTAAATTGTCCCTAATGTGTGTATGTGTGCCCTGTGGTGGGCTGGCACCCTGCTCGGAGTTTGTTCCTGCCTTGCGCCCTGTGCTGGCTGGGGTTGGCACAAGCAAACCCCGTGACCCTGTGTTAGGATATAGCGGGTTGGACAATGACTGACTTTTTTACTTTTACCTTTTACTACATTTTGTTATTCATTGGTATTTAAAATAGACAGTTGTAGTGAAATGCTCAAGTAACTGATTTTCTTTCTGTAATAACTCAGGACCAAACCGTCTCCCTCCCGCACCCCGTATATTCTTCTATATACCATCTCTTTAAATACAATCACTTTCTTTAAAGGAGGAGCAGCCTGATGCCCTTCGAGTGGCTCAGTCGTGAGACAGCTGGCACCCAGCCCTTGGGGTTGGCAAGCAAAGCGAACAGGGGATGGAGCCCCCTAGTTGTTATTATTATTATTATTATTATTATTATTATTATTAAGAAAGCAGAATACAATGTGAACATTGGAAAACCATACCCTTACAGCCTAAGTAGCAGTGCATCCTTGGCCCACAGGCGACTCTAAGCTTATCTTCAGTCTAGTTTCCTTTGCCACCATATGACCTTTGAATGGAGAATTGAAACAGGCCACATGCCTCTCTCAATATGGCTGCCGAAACAGAGTTGTCTTCATTGTGGTCTTCTCTTCATGGCCTTATGCTGAGAGAGAAAGAGAGAGGGAGAGAGAGAAAGACATAAAGGCAAAGTGACCAGCTGTATTCCATTCTTAAACCAATGGGTAGTCAAAGTAAAGAATGTCCTTTGATTCAAAACCAATCATAATCTTCCAACCAATAGAATTAATTTTCCTGTCCATTTTTGACCAGTTGACCTGAGATGAAAGTGCTCAGGTACAACTCATCTCCCATTTGCTTTGTTTAGTCCTGCAGGCGCTGGCTTATAGGGTCATGCAAGTCCAAACACCGTCACCCTTGCTAAGCTGGTCTGATGCTCCATTCCTCTGACCATAAAAGTCACAGCCTGAGTCCGTCCTAAAGACTGGCGGTGTTGGTTAGGCAAACGTCAAAGCACCGCTGTTGTCATCAATGAAGTAAAACAGGCCTCCTTAAACGCTTTCTAATATTACATTTGCTTTGCCTAGTTTGCAAATAACGACACCCAAAATATAACATACCTGGTAGAAATCAGCCCACCACAGCCACCACGCTCTTTGCCATTCTCTCCCACTGGTCCCAATGACCATTCCTGGCATCAACAACTTTTCCAGTGAGCTGGTTCTTATAAAATAACTGAAGCCTGTCAGACTCTGCAATGCTATTTTGCCTTTCAGGGATGTATCACTTTAAATTCTATTTAGATCTTCCCTGTTTGTGATCTTCATCATTCTCTGTATTCCCAGAAGCTTCCTCCAACACCACCATGTGTGATAAGTTGTGTTGTGGAGTGCTTTAATGGATTCATTTATGAATTGATTTTAGTGGTTTTAACTGCACTTTCCCAGTGGCTTAACCACTTTGGTTAAGCAGCTCATGCCTGAATGCATGTCAATGCAAGTTAATTATTCAAGAAGTGGTGTAGTTAACAAGTGTCAGCTGGAGTTACCACAATTTTAAAGAAAACTGGGGTGAGCACTAGAAAGACAAAAATGAAATGAAATGACGAACCCGAGATTGTAAAAAAAAAAAAAAAAGCTCAGTTAAAAGCAGAACAACTTATGAGACGTATTCCTTGTCGTGAAAGGGTGGGCAGCGTCGGCTCTGTTGAGCTACAGGAGGGAGCAGGAGCGATGGTTGGTGCAGAAGCTCAGAGTTGTGGCTCATTTATTCAATTCTGCTGAGTTTCAGAGAGCAGATGAGAACAGTAAGTGGTTGTAAGGACATTTTGCAGTAAGGAGGACCCAGTGCAGTACGACATTTGGTGCAGAGGGCAAAAAACCTGATGGATCGGAGGGGCACTGATGGAGGTGATAAATTAGATATGCAGGCACTGATATAACTTGCAGATTGGGATCTAGCGGGGTACACAGGAGGGATTCGTTATGGTGTCCCGATGAGAAAGAAAAGAGAATGCACTGTGGATCGATATCTTTGATATTTTGCACTCCTGGGCACATTGATTGTAGCTTTTAGAACAAATCATAACACAGAAATTGCACTTGTTAAAGTAGTAAATATCTGTTCTTGTTCTCTTAGACGTGAGTACAGCATTTGACAGAATAGACCACGGTATTCTAATAAATCAACTTAGATAATGGGTAGGCCTCTCTGGCACCATCTTACGTTGATTTCAGCCTTAATTTTCAGGTAGAAAACGCATCGTTAACCCTTAAACTGCCACACACTTGGGGGGTTAATGCACCCCTGGACGCCAAATACCTTTTTGCTGCACTTTTTAAGTAAATGTCACAATTCACAAAGAAAATGTGAAACTTTAATGGAACACATTGTTTTTCATGCTAAGAGCATCACAATTACTGCAACACTGATTATTTTACACACTGCCAATGAACTGTAAAAACTATTAAAAAACTACAACAATCTATTATTCTATGTACAAGGTGCAATTGAAGCCATTGATGAAATTCAGTAAATCACCAAGCCAACTGCGCTTGAACTGGCTGCACACAAGAACACCCAGAGGCCAATGCTGACGCAGCGGCTGAATCCTAGGGACAGTGATGCTGATTCGCTAGGGGGTGCCAGTGGTCATCATGAGCTGGCTCCTCGACGAATATACGGCATGGACTGATCAGCTCTGGCGTGCTAGCAAATTGCTCTGGGATGCGACTATAGCCAGTTGCGGTGTTCAATGAATGTACGTCGCCGAATATATTCGGCTGTGACGTGCTGGCAAATTGCATTGGGAACCGACTATAGCCGGTTCCAGTGGTTTAAGGGTTAATTGTGGTGATTGTAATTCAGAGACCCGTGATATTGTATATGGTGTTCTGGGACCATTGCTTGCTTCAATCTCCATGCTTCCATTAGATCAGATTACCTCAAAGCACAAGGTGGGCTACCACAACTATGCAGTGACACACAGCTTTATGTATCGATAGCACCTGATGACCCTGATGCTCATGGCTCTCTGATCCAATGTCTTAGCAGTGTTTCTGATTGGATGAGTAGTACCTTCCTTAAAGTAAATAAGGAAAAATCGGGAGTGATCTCCCCTAGACTTTCTCGTTTACTCAGATATTGGATGGATATTTGAGGAGTAAACCACAATACAATGATTATATTTTTATATTACATAAATTAAATAACCATCTACAACAAATTAAATCAAATTAATAATATATTGAACAATTATTATAAAAGTAAAGTTGAATAAATCGGACTCTGCAGCTGCATGACTAAAAGGTAAAGTACCACTTCCAGTGAGCGGAAATAGCTCAAAAGTTGATAGAAATGTACATTTTGTACCTAATACTTGTGTGCAAAATTGGGTTGACCGAAGTGAAAGCGTACTCAAGTTATTGTGTTTACATACACAGACACACACACGGACAGACACACAGACAGAATTACAAAAATGGTATTTTTGGACTCAGGGAGGTCTAAAACGTTGAGATTCATCAAAATGTCGAGGTTGAATTTTTGGATACTTTCCCTATACTTCATATACGAGAAAGTAAAAAACAGAAATCTTAGTGACTGACAAACATGGATATTGTGAGGGTATTAGAAATAAATTTGATCCCTTAGGCTTAAAAATCAAGGCAGAGGTAAAGAATTTAGACTCTGACCTAAACTTTAAATCACCTATTAACCACATTACGAGGAGTGCATTTTTTCACTTAAGGAATAAAGCAAAGGTTAGACATCTTATAACTTTACAAGATGCTGAAAAATGAGTTCACACTTTTGTTTTTATTCAGAAACTCCTAACAAGATTACCTAAGAAAGACATACAGTCTCAGATGAGTGGGCCAAAATTCCTCCAGAGCGCTGTAAAAGACTCATTGCAAGTTATCACAAATGCTTGATTGCAGTTATTGCTGCTAAGGGTGGCCCAACCAGTTATTAGGTTCAGGGGGCAATTACTTTTTCACACAGGGCCATGTAGGTTTGGATTTTTTTTTTCTCCCTAAATAATAAAAACCATCATTTAAAAACTGCATTTTGTGTTTACTTGTGTTATATTTGACTAATGGTTACATGTGTTTGATGATCAGAAACATTTTGTGTGACAAACATGCAAAAGAATAAGAAATCAGGAAGGGGGCAAATAGTTTTTCACACCACTGTACATAGTTTGCAATTATTGCAGAATGCAGCAGTTAGACCCTTAGACCCATCTCACCAGTTTTAGTGTCATTACATTGCTTACCCGTGTCATTCACAATTGTTTTAAAATACTGCTAATGGTTTATAAAGCCTTAAATAATTTCACTCTGTCCAATATTTTGGAATGGCTGTCCCCCAACACTCAAAGTTGTAAACTTAGATCTTCAAATGAGTGCCTGCTTATAGTTCCAAGAGCCAAACTCCTCGAGAGGAGTTGTGGTATTGTATAAGGAAGTTAGGAGTGGCAGAGAAGTATGTAAGATTTGTACAGGATATGTACGAGGGGAGTGTGACCGTGGTGAGGTTTGTGATAGGAGTGACGCAGACATTCAAGGTGGAGGTGGGATTACATCAGGGATCGGCTCTGAGGCCTTTCTTATTTGCAATGGTGATGGACAGGTTGACAGACGAGATTAGACAGGAGTCCCCGTGGACTATGATGTTTGCTGATGACATTGTGATCTGTAGCAAGAGTAGGGAGCAGGTTGAGGAGACCCTGGAGAGGTGAAGATATGCTGTAGAGAGGAGAGGAATGAAGGTCAGTAGGAACAAGACAGAATACATGTGTGTGAATGAGAGGGAGGGCAGTGGAATAGTGAGGATGTAAGGAGTAGAGTTGGTGAAGGTGAATGAGTTTAAATACCTGGGATCAACAGTACAGAGTAACAGGGATTGTGGAAGAGAGGTGAAAAGGAGAGTACAGGCAGGGTGAAATGGGTAAAGAAGAGTGTCAGGAGTAATTTGTGACCAACGGTTATCAGAAGGAGTGAAACGGAAGGACTACAGGACGGTAGTGAGACCAGTTATGCTATATGGTTTGGAGACGGTGGCACTGACCAGAAAGCAGGAGACAGAGCTGGAGGTGGCAGAGTTAAAGATGCTAAGATTTGCATTATGTGTGACAAGGATGGACAGGATTAGAAATGAGGACATTAGAGGGTCAGCTCAAGTTGGACTGTTGGGAGACAAAGTCAGAGAGGCGAGATTGTGTTGGTTTGGACATGTGCAGAGGAGAGATGCTGGGTATATTGGGAGAAGGGTGCTAAGGATAGAGCTGGCAGGGAAGAGGAAAAGAGGAAGGCCTAAGCGAAGGTTAATGGAGACATACAGACAGACAGACAGACAGACAGATGTACTTTATTAATCACAAGAGGAAATTCACATAATTCACATGCAGGTGATGTGTGTAACAGAGCAAGATGTATAGGACAGGAAGATATGGAAAAAGATGATCCGGCGTGGTAACCCCTAACGGGAGCAGCCGAAACAACAACAAGAAGATAGATAGATAGATAGATAGATAGATAGATAGATAGATAGATAGTGAAAGGCACTATATAATAGATAGATAGATAGATAGATAGATAGATAGATAGATAGATAGATA
>JANRMT010062810.1:19407701-19443381 GCA_026402145.1 Polypterus bichir lapradei | reverse complement strand
CCTTTCTTATCTATCTATCTATCTATCTATCTATCTATCTATCTATCTATCTATCTATCAATTATATAGTGCCTTTCATGTCTATCTATCTATCTATTATATAGTGCCTTTCATATCTATCTATCTATCTATCTATCTATCTATCTATCTATCTATCTATCTATCTATCTATCATATTTCTGACTTGCTCTCATTTTTTGTTCCTCTGCTCATTGACTTGTCTCTGATTTCTTAAAGTAATTCCTCATATTCCACTGCTATTGTAGAAAGGCGTCTCATCCTGCCCTGGGGGCACACTGGGAACTGTAGTTTTTGCCGGTTCTTATACGCTTTTTCTTTTTTTTTTTTTTTTGATGTGGTGAGGATTTAAATGGTGGCTAATCCAGGTTTAGGAATTCTGTCAGGTTTATAAAGACGGCAGCAGAGCTGAATAATTTGTCTGCCTATTCAGCATGTCTTAAGGACGTCTTACATAAGCACAGTGACACGGCGTCCTTCGGCTTGTGTCATGTCGGACACTGAGACGGCGGCTTTCTTTTCTCTGTTAATGCCCACCTTTCTTTTTTCTTTTTTAGAATTCGACACTTAACTGGCACTTTCTACCTTTTTGCAGTCCATCCTTAAATAGCTGGCGGATTTACTTTTTTCTTAGATGCTTATGTGTTTTCCCTAATGGAATGAATGAACATGTTTTGATTGGCTCTCTTGTTTCCTTCCCAATGAATTGGTACTTGATGAGCACAGTAGAGCCATCTCAGTGGGTGACATCTTTGTCTGCACTTCTTCCAGACTTTTGCTTAATGGCATCTTTAAGGAAATGGAGACAACAAAATGAAGAATCAAGCAAATATTGTGGTGCTTGGGGCCCCTTGGACAATGAAAGCTACAGATTGCCATTTTTTAATGATTTCTGTGTGTTGAAGAACTTACGGTTTCCCCTGTTTGCATTAGACATTTTGTTTTATATTCCTCTCCCATCGATATTTGGTTGAAGAGTTAATGTATGGTTGTTGGCTTACAGGACTAACAGAAAGAGTTGCCCTCTCACCCAGGTATCCAAGCTGCCGTCTTATAAAGGATTGGGGGAGCTGTCACCAGAAGGTCCTCCAGGTTTGACATGAGTAGCTTATGTGTAATTCCTCGTGAGAGGTACATCCAGGAAAGGAAGCCTGACATTATGATTGTGGACAGCTAAGAGGACCACCTGAGAGATTAGCACACCATCTATATGAAGGCCCTGTGTAGGTCTGCCGAACTTTAGAAGAATTGAACAAACGTGACCAGAACAAGCCATTGAGTCCAACAAGCTCATCAGTCCTATTTGTTGTTAGACTTCCCACTGCAAGCTCAAGAATAAAACAGACCTAAAATATGGACATGTTTAATGTGTAGGTTTGGATTCAGTGAAGAGGCCTCACCCTAAACAACCAAACCCCAAACTTAAATGGCAGGTTTCAGGCCTGGCCAGTCTCAAGAATGGGGCTGTGGTAAAAAAATACCTTTTAAGGAAGATGAAAAACCATTGAACCCACCGGTCCACAGGCCCAGCACAAATGAACCTGTTTATTTTAAGGTTTTTGTATTATAAGAACTACTTATGACAGAGAGGAGAGAGAGGTTGGGGGTATGCATTAATACCGCCCACCAAAAGCCAAACCACCTGGATTGGGACCCGAGTGCAGTGGGTGACACCTCAGCAACTTCTTGTGAATGTTTTGAAATCACTTCAGATTTTTTTTTTCACTTACTGACATCCCAGTATGACAAACCTCCCAAATATACCATTCAACTCATTTTGATGCCTAGTTATGTAAGATGTTCATCTTTTTGGGGCTGTCCCTTAATTTTGGTCCTGTAGATTAGGGTTGTGTGGTATACTGATAATGGCAAAAGTACCAAAACAACCCCAGTTTTGAAATGGTAGGGTACCAGCATTTCAGGATTTTTCGGTCCTAAACACTTATTTTCCTCCAAACTCCTCACCCCTCTTCCTTTGACATTCATTTTTGTATTTGTGCAAAGACATCCTTGTCGTAGACTTCACAAATCAGAATTACTTGCTTTGACATGATTGGGACCCCAGAGAGGAAGCCCCCCCACCGTTTATTGCTTCAATGCAATTGAGACTTCTAGGGGGATACTCTCACCTTACTGCTTCTATGAGATTGGCTGGCACATCTGAGGTGAGCCCCCTCCCTGCCAATTGCTGTGATATTATTAGGACATTGGGGCTTCACAGATGACCACCTTGTAGCTTCAACACAAGTGGGACTTCACTGCTATCAAGAAGAAAGCTGTGCATAGTGTTCCCCAATGGCATCGCACAACAGGGAGGTGAGCAAATTTACGGTTTCGGGATTGGAGTTATCTGTTATTTGCTTCAAAACCCTCTTAGTTTCTGCAATGAGGTCCAAAAGCTGGTGTCAGTGCCAAAGTCACAACTTTAGTACCATTCCAACCCTACTCTAGAACCAAAAAACTCTAGTTTTAAAGGGAATTTGCAGACCATAGTTTGTGCAGAAAATTAATCCCATATGGTAATGTGAAATAAACATTAACTGCTTGCAATCTACTACGGCGGAGGTTCTCAACCTGTGGGGGCACGAAGATGTGAAAAAAAGAAAACAAGAATCGAAAATATGAAAAATACATATATTGAAATGAAAACAAATTAAATTAAACTACATTCTGATACTAGAAAAATAAAGATAGAGTTAGATAAATGTCGATATAAGTTAAGTAGGTATAATAAAACTAGTAGCGGTGTATCGGCAGCAAAAAATATAGGAATACATTTTATTAGGGTTTCAAAAAAAATGTTAGGGGGGGCGTGATTAAAACTGTTATGAAAACTTGGGTTCACAAATACTTAAAGGTCGAGAAACACTGCACTAAGGGTTAAAAGGTGACAAAGCTGTTTTGCTATAATGGCAGGTTCTTCATACAGGCGTCTGTCATAAGACAGGGTGCAGTAAGCTGACCGAGGTCAACGCATTTGTTAGACATGGGAAAGATGACCTTTCCTTCTTTAGTGCCCATCTGACACCAGGGACGTATGGTCAGGGGAGGCACATGAGGCAGAGCCTCACCTGTCATCATGAAAAGTAAAAAAAACAAATAATTATTACATAAAATAAACGTATCCATTGGTCTGTGCTATAAATTTGTTTTCTGTGTGATTCCAATAATTTTGATCATTTTTAGGTAGTCTGAATTTGTGCATTTCCTGTTCAAATACAAGGGAGAAACACGAGGTGCGGCAGTGACGAGCCTCACCTCCCCTCAGACTGCACTGTCCCTCACACACGGGGTTCATGCTAATGGCACATGCCTTTTGCTGTCTCTGTATGTCACCAATCTAATGTTTGCAGGCACAGGCACGTTTATTATACACCCTGACTGTCCACAGTCTGGGTAATATCTTTAATGAATGTGTGTGACATATTTAGTCTTGCAGATCGAACATAAAACTACAGTGAAAAGGCACAAGATGAGTGAGGCAGACAGTACTGTGCCCCCCTGAAGGGGGCGCATGTGAGCCCAGCAGGTGCTCGTTGCTGCTGTTCTTCTACTCAGAGGCGCCAGTAAGTTAACAATATCAGAAAGTCAAATGCACTGCAGCGGTCCATTTATTTTTATTTTTTCTTCCAACTGACTGCCATAATGGAAGATTAAGAATTTTAAAACTAAAGGAAAATAAGGAGGACTTTTACAAGAAAGTGACAGAGATTTTCATGGAGAAGGATAGGCGCATGGACTTAATCCATATATTATCCAACTCGCTATATCCAAACACAGGGTCATGGGGGTCTGCCGGAGCCAAAGCTTTTAATATACAGAGAGATATAAAGAACTCACAAGTAGTGCCTCATTATGTTTAATTATAATCAAATTACTGTCACCTTTGTGTCATCCGTGATTCATTTGTAATTTGGGTGAACTTGGAGCTTCCAAAGCACAGAGGTATAAAAATGTGTGGCACTGTGAATGATTTGGAATTGGCAAGTCAACAACAACAACAACATTTATCAATATAGCACATTTTCATACAAATCTCATGTACAATGGAAAATCCTAATAACTGCCATCATTTTTCAAAATTGAGTTTTTTTTTTAGTTTTTGGAGTTACCAGGTCTTTCTTGATGTTATAATTTAGTGGTGATGGCCAAATATGTCTTCATTCCTGTAATAGCACAAAGGAAGAAGCTATTATGTAATGTACACAGTATTTTACATACTGCAAGTCACAAACCTAGCAACTGCACTGACCAAAAAGGATAGACCGCCTACCAATGAAAATGTCAGATTACGATCACTTGACTTAAATGCTGCGACCGCGTGATTTAAATGGCAGTTGTCGTTGATTTGTGAAAAAGACAACATTGTGCATTTGAAGCTCAGGAAAAATGAAATCTAGAGATCATTAATTATAGGGGCGACATCATTTTCTCAATTTGCTGAAGATGATGAAAGAAATGTTTATATGAAACAAAAATAAGATTAGGCAATACTAAGTAACAAAGAATAAAATAATGGCCAGGAGGACAGAAAAAACTAAATCTGCAGGGGTTCCAAGGCCACTGGGCATTCTAGCTAACATAAATGATTTCAATCAGTCCTCATGTTTTCAGGGTTCACGTGAAAGAATTTGATGATGATGGTCATGTGCCTTCAGTCCATCAATGTAGGGAGGGACTGCATGGTGCACTCAAAGCCCTGTTCTTAACCCGATTGAAAATCCATGGTATTATTTGAAAACTGCTGTCCAGAGGTGCCATTCCACCAACCCACAAGATCTCTAGAAATTCTGCCAAGACGAATGGGGAAGAATTCCTTGTCACGCACGTGCACATAGGAGGCAGCTAAAAGGACAAATCGAAGGTAATTCCATGCCAGGCCAGGGGGTGGTGGGGTGCGCTGAACCTTTCTCTGCTGTACCTACATGCCAAACACAGGAAATTCTGTCTAATTCGGACCACGAAGACATCACTTCAAGTTCTGGCCCAAAGGCGTCACTTCCAGATCCGGGCCTGAAGATGTCACTTCCAGTTCCTTCCTTATTGACACCACTTCCACCAACCAGCCATAAAAACCCGACCACATCCTGCTTTTACTCAGTTCTGTTCTGGACTCAACTCTGTACATATCTGTACTTAATTTTTGCCTTCTTGCAGCCAGGATTCAAGTATACGGGTGGTTGCCCCAAACCTTTTTCATGAATCAAGGCTATTCATTTCACACCCTCCTGATCAACATACAAAACTTGTCCATCCTTACCCCAAACGAAAGATGTGTGTTACTGCAGCAAAAAGGGGTCTCGAGAAAATACGAATGTGCAGGCCTTGGAATATCCATGCAATCACTCACTTTGGAGTTTTTTTTTTATATTCGGTTAAATATCTACAGAAATTGTTTATTTGGACTTTGGAAATGTTCTGTTATTATGTAAGAGTCCTCATTAAAAATAATGAATGAATATGTGGAAAAATCTTTTATGATGCAGAAAATTATGACAACTTTCAAGGGGGTTGAATACTTTTGCACACTACTGTAATGCAAAAAAAAAATTCCAGCTTTAGAAAAAATGGTTTTTGGCAAATATCAACATCAGAATAAGATTACCCGAGGTAAAATCAAACAAAAGAGACTTGTCCTTTATACAAAAAGTATGCAAAAATCCCACAATAAATGAATGAAGAGCATCCACAACATACAGAGATAAGTGAGGAGAAGCCACCAGATCCTGTGCAGGACTTCAGCAAGGCTTGTGAGCCACTGGGAGAAGGAAAGGGTTCATTAGTGGGATGTCATCAGACCAAAGAGACGAGTTGATTGAGTTCATTAAGACCAGAAGCCCAGCCGTGGCACCCCATTATACACCCCCCTCACGTGAAGACGCATCGTGAGACTCGCCGTAATGAGAGCCCAAATGGCAGAGGCAGAGCTGCTTGCCGGTGTGAACTTCACGCCACACTTGTGAACGTACCTTCACAGTAAATAACTTTTAATGAGCTCTTTAAACATTTTCATTTTTGCTTGAGAGCTTTTAAAAGGTCAGGGGACCACTGAGTGTAACTCATGTAATTGACTTGGGTAAGAAAAGAAAAGTCGCACTAGTGCTGTAAAAAACTTGGCTGTCTTCTACGTGTAGTAATAGGCAGTGAGGTGTGCTACGTATCTGAGAGAGGAGCAGGACTGAGAAACTCAGGGAGATTTTTAAGGGAGAAGGCAAAGCGAGAGTCGTTTTAACACGATCGAAGTACAAAACGAAAAGGAAAAGTTCAAATGACGGTCATGAAGAGCCAAACCTAAGCCTAGGCAATAATATATACTGTTCAAAAAAATTAAAGGACCACTCTTTAATCCGAGAATAGCATCAGGTCAATGACACTTCTGGGCTGTTGATCTGGTCAGTGAAGTAGCAGAGGGGTTGTTACTCAGTTTCAGTTGCTTTGGTGCACTAGAGGGGCAACAATGAGTCGACCCCCAAAACAGGAACAGTTTAACATGTGGAGGCCACTGACATTTTTCCCTCCTCATCTGTTTTGTCACTCGTTTTGCATTTGGCTATGGTCAGTGTCACTACTGATAGCATGAGGTGATACCTGGACCCTACAGAGGTGGCACAGGTAATCCAGCTTCTCCAGGATGGCACATCAATACGTGCCATTGCCAGACGTTTTGCTGTGTCTCCCAGCACAGCCTCAAGGGCATGGAGGAGATTCCAGGAGACAGGCAGTTAGTTACTCTAGGAGAGCTGGGCAGAGCCGTAGAAGGTCCTTCACCCTTCAGCAGGACTGGTATCTGCTCCTTTGGGCAAGAAGGAACAGGATGGGCACTGACAGAGAGCCCTACAAAATGACTGGTGTAAATGTCTCTGACCAAACAATCAGAAACAGACTTCATGAGGGTGGCCTGAGGGCCCAACGTCTTCTAGTGGGCCCTGTGCTCACTGCCCGCCCAGCACCATGGAGCTCTACCGGCATTTGCCATAGAATTCCAGAATTGGCAGGTCCACCACTGGCGCCCTGTGCTTTTCAAAGATGAGAGCAGACCCTGCAGTGCCCCCTGGCAGCGCCCACAGGACCCAACAGGGCTGTTCCAAACTTCAGGGGGAAGAGTGATGTCAGGTGTAGAGAGCTGGGCAGGACCCTCCTCACTGTCCTGTTTCACTAATATGCGGGCAAAGCCGTAGGGCATGGCTAGTAATATACATAAAAGCCAAATACCATTGACTCACTCATCACGAAATCTCCTGAACCATGAGGACTTGGGAGTTGAAATTTGGAATGTAGGTTACCCTTGGCCCGTAGGTGCTCACTAAGAAACGGTTTCAAAAATTTTGTGGTCCAAGAGCATTCTGTCTGTATGTCTCTCCACTTTCACAAGCGAATTACTTAACGAATTTAAAATCGGGTTGTTTTCTATAATTTGCTTGAACATTCCGTTGATTTTGAGACTTCTCTCATCGTGCTAAGTATCACTGATCGCTTGTGGTACCGATTTATTAGCGCGAATCCAAAAGAGAGTCAGTGGGAGGCAGGAAAGGGGGCGGGGCCCTCCTCACTCACGTGTCTGCCTCGGGGCGTAACCTTAGTTAGCGAACGAGAGAACTACTTAACGGATTTAGATCTGTTTTTCTATAATTTGCTTGAACATTCCAGTTAATTTTACGACTTCTCTCATCACGCTAAGAATCATAGTTTGGTTGCAGGAGCGATATATTCACGTTAATCCAAGGCCGAGGGGAGGGGGAAGCGTGACATCAGGAGTAGAGAGCTGGGCAGGCCCTCCTCACTGTCCTGTTTCACTACTACGTGGGTGGAGCCACAGAGGATGGCTAGTAATATATAAACTGCTCAAAAAAACTACACTTTGAAAACACATCAGATCTCAATGGGAAAAAAAATCCTTCTGGCTACCTCTACTGATATGGACAGGTAATGTGTTAGGAACGAAAGAATGCCCAATATCAATTTCTGTATTTTTGTGTTTAATTTTTACAATTTAGTTTTAGTTTTTACAATTTTACCAAAACTTTTCCAATGAACAAATTTGGGTTGTGGAATTATTTGAACATGCATCACACCATTGCCTGTGAAGTAAGCTAAAGCTGCAGAACCTTAGACATTTTGGACATTAAATAAGGGCAAACAGTAACATTCCATGCAACGTGGTGGCAATGGCAGCCATTGCTATTAACGATATGTTAAGAAATATTAACACACATCTACTTACTTATTTTTATTAGTTTAACTCTGCTGGCCTAACTCTCTTTCTTATGTGTGGGGGTTGATGTTTTGATCCTAGTTTTGTTAAACATGACTTGTTTGTATGGAATGTTATTTGATTTTAATAAAATCAATAAAATGCAAAAAAACAAGAAATATTAACATATTAACAACTGTTACCGCCGTCGACATACGTAATGGCGGTGCTCACAAGTAAAGAAAGCAGCAGCAATCCGTTTTTCGAGTTTTCCGACCCCCTCACTTTCTGTACACTTTATTGTGTTGCAAGTTTCATTTTTAATTGATGCATTTTCTATTTTTGCCCATCAATCTTTACTCAATAGCCCATAGTTACAAAGTAAAAACACATTTTTGGAAAGTTTTGCTAATTTATTAAAAATCAAAAACTGAAATCTCTCCTTTATAGAAGTATTCAGGCCCATGATTCAGTACTTTGGAAACAATTCCAGCTTTGAGTTTTCTTGGCTGAGTCTCAACATGCTTTATACACCCTGGTGTGGTCGGGTGCGGGAATGACATTTCTGAAAAGAGCAAAGAAAGTTTGGGGTGCCAATCGTGTTCTCCCTTTGATTGACCGCGGACTACAAAAACAAAACAAAAGAAATAATCCTCGTGAGCAGGCATCCAGTATGCTGGAATTCAAAAACAAAGTAGCGGGATGCAGTCGTTCCGTCAGGCAGGTTAAGCTGGCCAGTAATGACACCTCTTTTCTGGGATGCCAGAAAATGGCGGCTGGACCAGAAGGGGCGGGGTTACATGCCTTCACTGTGCTGTTGGGTAAAAAGGAGGGGACAACATTTGTGGCAGCACCCCCTATCGTCTAGATGGGTTACTACATACCAGGAATGAGCCTCTGACGAGGCCCTCTGAAACGGATGTGTGTGACACTGGATTTGGCCAATTTGTTCTGATCTTATCTTCCTGGCAGATGTTCTCAAGCTTCTTTAGAGTGAATGGGAATCATCTGTAAACTGCCATCTTCAGGTCTCTCCACACATGTTCTATGGAGTCACTGAAAGACTTGACTCAGAGTTGTTCCAAAGGTGACCCAGTGCCCCAGTCTGAGGTGGTGAGAAGCACCCCCATAATGTAATGCTGCCACCACCATGCTTGTTAACACTGGTGATAGTGAGTCCCTACATTGAGAATTGTAAGAGAAGGCCGACAAGCCCAGCCTGGCCAGGACACCCAAGAAGTGGAAGGATGGGGGAAGGCAGCCCCTTGAGGACACTGCTTCCCCCAGAAAATTCCCTGGAGTGCAGCGGTGCCCCAGATTCCCACAGGGCACCATGGGACTTGGAGTTCTATATCTCTGCCATGTTGGGTACCATGGGTGCCGCTAGGGGGGTGCTGTGAAAGAATCTTGGGGCGTGAGGTTTCCGCCTGATCCCATGGGAGGAAGAGCAGAAGCACAACATAAAAGGACAGGATTGACCTCACAGCAGGGAGCCAGAGTCGGGTGGTGGAGCACAAAGCTTGCAAGGAGGAGATGAGGCAAAGAAGTGAGAAAGAAAGGACTGTGTTTATGTCTGTTTGGTTGCTTTATACTGTGTTGTGAAGTGGGGAGCAAGAGAAAAACACTTCCCAGATTTAATAAACATTTGTGCTGTGTTGAAATTGTGTCTCAGCCTGTCTGCGTCAGGGTTTGGGGAGACAGTACGTCCCCCTTGTGGACCACAGAATCTTATTCTGGCATCACCAACACCTCTTCCAGTAGCAAGCCAAGTCTTTTCCTGGTTAGTCTCCCATCCCAAGTATGGGCCGGATCTGAACGTGCTTAGCTTTAAGTGGATCAAGTACGAGTTTGATGGCTACTTTCTCATTCACAGGGTTTATCAAGGCTACTAGTGCGGCTCCTCAATAATTAAAACGAAGACACTGTCTGGTTAGTAAGTTGCATTTAACCACAAGAGTTGCGCTTTTCTGTGTGGCGCGATGACACCAGCGTGTTTGTTAGAGCTGCTGACAGTGAGTCCCTGTATTGGGAATCTTATGCAGAATATTTTGGGGTGACTGGCAACTGACCCACTGGAGACTTTGACTGGATAGGATCGCTATATGTCTGTGTGTGTTAATCTTCAAAGGTGAGAGTAGATCTAGAGTTGTCTCCCAAATTTGACAATAACACAGGGGCATTATCTTATGGTCTATGTACCATATATACTCACGTATATGTACGGTCTTGAAACTCAAAAAATCGATCATAAAATCAGACCCCAACTTATACGCCCGTTCAAAAATTTTTTTTTTGTTTCCTCCTCCAATCTCACACCAGTTTCTCAGACGCATCAAAGTTTGTTGCAGCAGTGCACTTACCAATTTCTTTTGCTACCTCAACGGCATTTAATTTAAAACCAGCTTCATATTTTCTTCTGATTGAACACTCCTTCGTAGATAACGAATGCTCTTACAAAAAGGTGAATGAGGGTGTGAGATACAAAAAACACAAATCAGTGTAAACATTGCTTCGGAGTAGTTTGGGTATTACAGCGTGGTCATGTAGGCACAATAGACAGAGAGAGAGAGAGGAGTTAGGAGCACACGCTGATACAGCGCATTGCTGCATCCACATAGAAAAAAAAGGCAGTGTGCCCCGTGGTTACTCTCTCAGGTGGGCGTTAGCAAATCGTAATCTCTTGGACCAAAAGCATGAGTTTTCTGCATTCAAATTATACGACCAACATTATAAAATACCAGAAATTATACGTAAAATCAACTCACGACTTATCCGCAGAGAACTTATCCGCGAGTAAATATGGTAATAAAGAGTTGTCTGATGATCACCCTAAAAGACTCAAATCAGGTATGCAATACCTAACAGTCACTAACACTATTCTCTCTTCCCTACATAGCTTCAAGAAAATACCCAATTAGGGCAACTGTCATTAGTCATTAGCACTAAAACATAAGTAAGTTATAATTTGTTACTAACCTTCACCTATTCAGTTTCTCTTCTCGGTACCCAAATGTGGCACTTGGTGCAACTGCCCACCTGCCAAGTTGTTTTGCCTGCCTAAGGCAGGCAGGCAGGCAAAGTTATCTCTGATGGAGGATCGCAGGAATCGTCAGGTAGAGGGGTCCTTTCATCGGATTGGCTGGCCCAGCGCTGACTCGGCTGTGGAATGGCCAATAGAGGGATGTAGCTTGATTGTCGAGGTCTCTAGGACTCTAAACAAATCCAAATCGTATTATAGGATATCATCTACTGTTGAATTCTGCTCTGTACTTGTACTATAACTATTGAATTATTGTATTGTATTGAGGATTACTTGTGTTTTGTTCTGTGTATTATGTTGTTTTCACCCGCCACCCCTTTTTTATTTGATACCCACTGCACGCCCAACCTACCTGGAAAGGGGTCTCTCTCTGAACTGCCTTTCCTGAAGTTTCTTCCATTTTTTTTCCCTAAAAGGGTTTTTTTCCATGTCTTCTTAGAGAGTCAAAGCTGGCTGGCTGTTAAAAAGGCAGGACCTGTTAAAGCCCATTGCGGCATTTCTTGTGTGATTTTGGGCGATACAAAAATAAATGGTATTGTATGGTATTGTATTGTAATTGACCCCGCCCTCATTGTCCAGTGAAGGCCCGCCCATTCCGGTCAAATGGCCACAGAATGAAGGTGTCAGTTTTGGACCTGGGTCTACTGCACAATGGAGCTCCATAGCCAGACCTGCTCGTTCATAGCTTACTTCAGTTACAAAGCCTAAGCTGCCTTTGGTGGGCTGTTTTGATTTCCCCATTGTGTGTCTGTTACTTTCAAACATGCTTTCTTTTTTTATGTCTGATATTAAACAGGGTGGCCCAGTTGGTACCCCAACTATTCATTGAGATTCTTCCAGTCACTTGGCATCCACTGAGTATCAAGGGAAACAGGCTGACCCTGGGACACTAACATGGCAAAACACTGAACATTAAACGGGGTAACCTGTGATGTCCCAAACCTTCTTCTGTTTTGTTTCATTTCTCAGCCATAAAGAAAGAACCTCAAATTGGTGACGATGACAAGCCTATCGCAAAACAAAAATGGTATTAGAATACTAAAATACTTAACAGATAAAGAGGACATTTGTACAAAAAGAGGGTCATAAAAAGCAGAAAAATCAAATCCAACACAACAATTGTGACTTGGATTAAGCAGGTGTGAGAATGTCATGCTATGTCACCGAAGATAAATAACCTCAGAATTAACCCGCCGTTGTGACAGGTCCTCGCTACGCTGGAAAGTCTAAACACAGGAGGTGGCTTTTGCCAAGCTTAACGCACAAAGAATTGGCAGCCGGGCTGTAGGGGCTGCGAGCTCGTGCTTATAGATTAGTAATAGACTGTGATTAGCAGCTTATTAAAAAAGATGCCAACCCTAAGCCCTTCTGCTCAGGCATCCTTGGCTCTTAATTGTCTAGTTATGTGTGCGTAAAATGTAAATTTGCCAGCCATGAAATAAAGCCTTAGTGAATTAGGCTCCCTCAAAGCTCTCCATGGCTACATTAAATCTCGGCTGGCCTAATCCCCCATGCAGTTCACATTCTCCGTCAGACCTGCTGAAATTCAAAAAATTAAAAAAAAAAAAAAAGAAATAGCAGAAAAGTCTCGGCGCTGGCTGCGGAGGGCTGAGCAACATTCAAATCTCAACAACTCTGTGCACGTCGTTTCCATTTTCATCATTGCACACAAACATGCCCGGCACAAATGTATGTATAAATTAAATGGTGTCGCTCGTTTCTATATATAGAGACATATTGTTTCACATAGGATCTTCCCCAGCTTAAAGGGAATAAATCGAGGGAAGCCATTTTAACTTGTTTTAGATAAATGTTAATCACATTAACATTTTACAGAGTTCCATAAATCTACATAAATAGCATATTGAAGTTTATCCCTTTTTTCTATTCAAAAGAAAATTACACTTGATGAATTACTTTTGCCATGCATGCAGGCTAATGGAAGGTTTGCTCCTGGGCTTTGGGGAACAAAAGCGAGCAATTCTGTCGCAGTTTTGACGAAAATAAGAACCTGCTCCATTTTTAATTAACGGCAAGTCCTTTCAGGTTGTGGGCAAAACAACATGCGGACCTGGAAATTGATTTTGGTAGGTACTGTACGTGTGGAGAGGAGACTTAAACACGGCCGCTGGGTGACGTGAATGTGCTTTGGGGAAAGTCTGTTTGCACGTTTCATTGCCGTATTGGAGGACTTTCTTTATTATTAGACATATCTACCATTATCACACAACACCATTTTGTTTATTGCGTTGGGTGCTGCCATGTTTATTAAGGCTGCCTTTTTTTGTCGGCAGTGATGCACGTGACTTTACATCACCGTCATCGTGACAGCAACACGTAGAGGCTATTTAAAATGGCAGCTCATATCATCAGTGCCGTAATTTTGAGTATCATTTCTTTAGGAATCATTTTTCTCAATTATTACTGTAATTACTTGCACACTTGTAGCTAGTTTAATGGTCAATGGTCCTTTATCTGAAGCTATTTAGAGCTTAAGCATTTACTCTCCTGCTGTTTGGGCCGTGGGAGATGCCACTGTTGGATCTGGTGTTTTAGCTTGTTGTGTAACAGAGTCACAAAGATAGCGAAAAGGGGAATGAGACCTCGTAAAAGTCCCAAAAAGTAGATCTGGACCTTAACCACCCTGCCCAGATAAGGCTTACCCCAAAATCAGTCAGTTGTCAATGCTTACCTGCAGGCCTTGGCCTACACAGGCCCAAAATGGGGAACCTTTGGGGCTTACACGATTTCAAGTCCTAAAGACATATTGTAATGGAGCAAGGTACATTACAAGTTGTGTTAGGAGATCCAAGGTATTCCAGTTCAGGAAAATTGATGAAAATTGGAATTCCAAGAAGTGGAAACCAGCAAGGAAGCTTAAAGTAATGGTGTGTCACAAATGTGCACTTAGGGGACAGCTTAAATGCTCTGGTGGTGGTAATTCCTCATCAAACTACAGGGTGGCACTGTATTCTAATGACTGTTCTCTTCCTCCCTTTACAGACCTGGGCCCTCATGTATAAACAGTGCGTATACACAAAAATGTTGCGTATGCCCGTTTTCACGCTCACATCGCGATGTAAAGCCACATACATTTTCACACCAGCTTTTGGCGTACGCAACTTCTCTGCTTGGTTTTGTAAACTGGAGGCACCCAGCGTCAAAGCAGTGCTTTTGTTACAATGTGGTTTCCCTTTCTTTTTTAGATCCACATCCCTGATGCGGCTTATCAAATACACTGAAATTAACTGTATACTGTTTATTAGTTTATGGTATCTGATTGTAATTAACCTGAAATGATATAATGGCCAAACTATTCCAAATAGTATAGCTGCTTTAGCATTGTTACTCTCAGTGCACCACTCAGTGTTTTAACCCACTGTATCTGAGTGTGGACTCACAGCTCTACAGCAGCTGATCAGAAAGAGAATTATCGGTATACACCATCAAGCACATGCTGCCTCAGCCATGCGCACAGTCTGTTTGAACTTCTCGCATTCGGGAAACACTTCAGTGCCTTTCCTGCACTGACCTCGTGGTTCAGAAACAGTTTCATCCCAAGAAATCTAAACTCACTCAATCAGTCCATCAAGTGCTCCTTGTAGAACTGTTTGTACTTATAAGTACAAATCACCTCACTGTAAACTTGGGATACAGTTATAATATTGCACAACCTGAGCCACTTTATAAACAGTGTATTTACATATGATGATATAATTTTTGAGATAAAATGCAGCACAATATATTTTTTACATTAAACAGATAAAATGTTAACATCATTTAAATAATCCATATTGTTAATAATAAAACATGTGAGGACACGGTGTCACAGCGCTAGCAAGTAGCTGGCACTCCGTTCACGTATTGTTCCTGCCTCGCTCTGTATTCTTGCTGGTGCTGGCACAACCCTGGAAGGATAGATGGATAGAATAATTAAACACGTACTACGAAGATATTTCAATGTTCCTTAAAAGTTTTGAAGAATTGGCATTCTCAGCTTACAGATGGCTTAATGTCTATTACAGAGCTTATTGTATGGCGATTGGTTACTTGGAGAAAGAAAAGGAAGGACAGGAATTGGAGGTTAGTACATTTGAAAGTGACAGTACTGCTACAATAAATTATTTCATCGAAGGTCGCGCACAGTGCAGCGAGCATCTTGTGGGAGGCATGAACAATCTCTGGACGGGGTGCCAGCTTGTCACTTTCATTGTGCCACCATGTTCCCATGTTTAATAACATGCTTTAACTCCTATCATCATGAAAATTATATCAAGTATACATCTCAGTATTTTAATTATTCAGAGAGCTGTAATATCACAAATGTAATGGATTCTGTGTCCTGTTGGAGAAAGAAAAAGCGCATTTAAGAAGTATGTTGTGATTCACACACATAGAGCACATAGAAGAACACATATACACTCACAGCACTGATGGTGGTACTCGCAACTTCTGGGGTAGAACCCATAGAAAACATGCATTGCATGTAGCAACAGAGCCAGAATAATGGTAAAATAAAATAACGTTAAATAATAAACTTTTAAACACAGTCTCCTCGGCAGGTATAAAACATCCCATTAAGTTTTCTACCTTAAAATCCATTCTTTAAAGAACAATATTTCTCAACTAAAATATATATTCTATGCAGGAAAAGGTTAATTCTTACTGAAGTCATGACAAATTGAAAGCAAGAAATCTTTATAAGTAGAAAAAATGCTTAAAAATTTAAAAAAAGGTAAAAGGGAAAATGGAAAATTTGCCTAAAAGACTAACAAATCCAAGTCCGTAATCCAATAGTGAAAAATCCACAAGAAAGGACACAAAAACAACACACGATCCTTGCAGAACTCCAACACAAACTCAATGACCCACTGCTGGGCTCCTCTCTCTGACTCAGAATAAAGCCTGAGGGAGAATGAAGCAGCAGTGGACCTTCAGCAAATATTGATTTATCAATTTATTGCTCAGTTTTTTCATTTTCCCATGGTGGGGCTTATTATTTTTTTGTGAAAACACCTGTTGAATAAACTCTTGTGTCTGTTCCTGCCTGTTCAGCAATAAAGTTAATCTTTCTTGGAAACTCTCTCTCCTGTGCAACTCTAAAACCCAAGCTTGACAATTTTTGTACCCATATTTATCCATTCAGTACTTTTAAAGTGAGCTCTTATGTTATAACAATTGTCACACACGTACAAATTGGAAGCAGCTAAAGGGTCTGAATTATAGTAGTTCCACGTCAGACCAGGGGGTGGCGAGGTGCACTGACGTTCTCTCTCAATCCACTGCAGACCATCCACAGGAAACCCTGCACAGTTCCGGCACCATTGATGATGTCACTTCTGGTTCTGTGCCCATTGATGGCGTCACTTTTCAGTCCAGATGACCTCACTTCCGGTTCTGGTCCCCATGATGTCACTTCCTGTCTAGGCCTTTAAAGCCACCATCTTTACAACCTTAAAATCAGTTTGGGTTCGGAGTCAGACTTGTGAACAACTCACAAACAAATTACCCATTTGTAGCCAGGGCACAATATACGGGTGGCTGCCCCAATCCTTTTTCAATGTCTTTTGACTGTGTGACAGATAGGGGGCGCTATCGCTTCCTTAAACCCTTGTCCAAGATGCCAGACATCAGATAAAAGTCCAAATTTTGACTTTATTCTTCACCAACCGTGCACAAAGCACCCTACTCTCCACAATACTCATACAATAAACCAATAATCACTACAATAAATTCTCCACCACTCCCAGACACGTTGTCACCCTTCCACCCAGCTCAGCTCGTCGTCTGGGAGTTCCCAGAGTCCTTTTATAGTCCCTGACCTGGAAGTGTTTCCCATCCTTCAGTCAATGATTCCTTATCACTTCCGGGTCAGATAAAAAGTCCTTTTCTTCACTCCGGAAGTACGTCATCTCTCCTGTCGCTGTGACTAAGATGCACTTCCGGGTTATAGGGCACAAACGACTCTCTGGGCCTCCCTGCAGCATCCTCTGTTGGCCCCTGTGGTATCCAGCAGGGCTGTAGAGGAAAACACCATTGTCCATGATTTCTTGAGGCCACTAAAACTCCAGCCGTCACTTTCAGATGGCTGCAGTGCTCTTTGGCTGAAACTGGAGTGAAGATGCAGGGGTCCACAATTTCAAGAGCTCTCCATAAAAGTGGCTTCTATGGGAGGGGAGCAAGAAAAAATCCATTCCTTAAGAAGGTCCACATAAAAGCAAGTTTGACATTTGCTACAATGCATGAGAAAGACCAGTTAAGATGTGAGAGAAGATTTTATGGTCAGATGAGACTAAAACAGAACTTTTTGGCCAGACTTCAAAGAGGTTTGTGTGCTGTAAAACTAATACAGCCCAAGGCTCAAGGAACACCAAACCTACGGTGAAATACGGTGGTGGCAGCAGCATGCTATTCATATGCTGGGACTGGAAATCTTGTCAGAGTTGAAGGGTCAATGGATGGACACAAATATCACACAATATTGCAGGAGAACTTGTTCCAGTCTGCTGTGAACCTACGGCTCAGGAGAAGATCCATCTTTCAACATGACAAGAACTCTCAGCATAAGGCCAAATTGACATTGGAATGGCTCAGAAACAGAAAGGTGAATGTTTTGGAATGGCCGAGTCAAAGCTCTGATCTTAACACGATTGAGAATCTGTGGCACTGTTTGAAAACTACTGTCCAGAGGTGCCATCCCACCAACCTAGAGGGTCTCTAGAAGTTCTGCCAAGAAGAATGGCGAAGGATCCCTCCTGAACAAGGTGCAAATCTGGGATATACTTACACACCCAAAAGAATGAAGGCTGTTATTGCAGCAAAAGGGGTCTCGACCATTTGTTAATGTGGAGGGCTTGAATAGATAACTGTATGCAAACACGAAATCTGGAGTTTTTCTTCTTCAGTTAAATATCAACAGAAAATGGTTTATTTGGACTTTGGAAATGTATTGTTACAGCATATGAGTTCTACATTAAAAACACCAAATCTATACTAATAAAAGGCAAAGCCCTCACTGACTGACTCACTGACTCATCACTAATTCTCCAACTTCCCGTGTAGGTAGAGAAGGCTGAAAATTGGCAGGCTCATTCCTTCCAGCTTACTTATAAAAGTTAAGCAGGTTTCATTTCGAAATTCTGCGTGTGACGGTCATAACTGAATCCTACTTACGTACATATACAGTGATCCCTCGCTATATCGCACTTCGACTTTCGCGGCTTCACTCCATCGCGGATTTTAAATGTAGGCATATCTAAATATATATCACGGATTTTTCGCTGGTTCGTGGATTTCTGCGGACAATGGGTCTTTTAATTTATGGTACATGCATCCTCAGTTTGTTTGCCCAGTTGATTTCATACAAGGGACGCTATTGGCGGATGGCTTAGAAGCTACCCAATCAGAGCATGTATTACGTATTAACTAAAACTACTCAATGATATACAATATGCTTTCTGCGCGGTGCTTGATTGTTTGCTTTTCTCTGTCTCTCTCACTCTCTCTGCCTGACGGAGGGGGTGTGAGCAGAGCGGCTGATTGCACAGAGGATGTTTGCTTAGAAGATATGGACGCTCCTCTAAAAAATGCCGCTTTATCGCGGTGCTTCAGCATACTTAAAAGCACAAAAGCAGGTATTGATTTTTTGATTGTTTGCTTTTCTTAGCGAGCGCTGAAATTCTCTGCTCCTGATGTGCGCACTCCTTTGAAGAGAAGATATGTTTGCATTCTTTTAATTTTGAGAAAGAACTGTCATCTCTGTCTTGTCATGGAGCACAGTTTAAACTTTTGACTAAAGGGTGTTATTTCATGTCTAGAGGGCTCTAATAATGTTAACAGTGTGGGAGAGTTTATAAGGGCTTAAAATATATAAAAATAACCATACAAACATATGGTTTCTACTTCGTGGATTTTCATCTATCGCGGGGGGTTCTGGAACGCAACCCCCGCGATCGAGGAGGGATTACTGTATACGGCCATAGCCTGCAGCTCGGTCGCCGTGTGAGGCAGAGTTGCGTCCCCCATCGTCATGCCTAAGACGAATACGATATTCGTGAGATACAAGTTTAGTGAGAAGACGCAAGGTATAAACGAGACTTTTGATCACTTTGTAACGGAGTTAAAATTGCTGGTGAAGGACTGTGCTTATGCAAACGAAGATGAGATGGTCAGGGATAGACTAGTGTTTGGCACAAACTCAACAAAAGTGCGAGAGAAACTTTTAAGGGCCGGGTCTGAGCTAACATTAAATAAAGCCGTGGACATCGCAACATCGCACGAGATAGCACAAGCACAGCTGAGAACCTTCGATGCATGAACTCCGAGTGGCTCACGTGAACTGACTGTGAACGCAGTACGCAGAGAACAAGCAAGAGCTCCAAAGAGCGCTGAACAAAAAACGCATTACACAATTGAGAAGGCAGCAAAAGAATATGAAGCGTGTGACGCATACAAGCATATTCATAAGTGCAGCTACTGCGGAAACAAAGCACACGGTGGAAAAAGTCAAAGTCCAGCTAAAGGAAGACAGTGTAAAAAATGTGGTACATTGAACCACTTTGCTAAAGTTTGCAGGACTGGGAAAGGTAAACCCGTGCATTCAGTGTGTGTAATGTCTCAGATAAAGAGGAAGACGAGCTGTTTATTGATGCAGTAAGAAAGGAACAACCCTCTGAATCTGAACAAGCCTTTGTAGACATATCAATAGGAAAGCAAGGTGTAAAGCTTAAGTTTAAATTAAGTTCATAGACACGCTGCCGCTAAATATTCGCAGGCAAATCCACAACTTAATACCGGGAATGCCTGTTAAACATCTTAGATTCACAAGTACCGATTTGGGTAGTGAACACTTCAATGAATGAAACCTGTTATCTTTACAACGGCTGACAAACATGGAATGTAACTTGAACACAACACATCTTCCAAATACGAACCTGATTGAAAGAAATAATGATAATCAAATCCTTGATGACAGCAACACTCATAACAGTCACAAAACAATTACATTGATAATCATGTTACGTTATTTTTAAAATGTTTCCTTTTTTTTTTCATAACTTCTTTAACACACTACTTCTCCGCTGCGAAGCACGGGCATTTTGCTAGCGGATAAATATATGGACAAATCCTTTGTCGTGCAGAAAATAATGACGACTTTCCAGATCGAATACTTTTGCACGCCACTGTGCTGCAACAACAAAGTTGACCATTTTGGGAATGAGCAAATTAGAATGTTGCAGATGTAGGGAATGGCAAAACGACAGGATTGAAAATCTACAAAATAGCTGGGCTCAGAGTGTGTGCTTCGGAGTCCTAACACAGAGAAGTGAGTGAGAACAAAGACAAGAGAGCTGGCCGGGCCCATCTAGGACGCGCTTCCCCCTAAGGCAGCAATGGTTTAGTCTTTGCCGCATGGTTCGTTTGCTCAAATGTGAAATTTGAAGAGATTAATATATTTTATGCATATTTAATATGCATTTGAAATAATAACCCCGAGGACATTGTGCCCTCCTCTGCATGGCACTGGTGGGCTGTACGGATATCTCCCGGACCAGCCAATTGTCGCCGGGAATTCTCCCTTTTAATTTTGTATCTTTCATCTTTATTAAATAAGGCGATTCCTAGATACACATTGCCTGAGAATTCATTCCCAAGCCCTTCTTGCTTTGTCAGCAGATTGCCTTAGAAGGTCTGTACACGCCGTCACTTCAAACAGGGTCTTCGTCTTCAGTTCCTGCACCCCATTTGCCAGTTTCTCTCCTTGATGCGTTATCTCTTTTCTTTTGTATAGAGTGTAGCTCATTTTCTTTTTCTTTTTTCTCTCATGTCGGCTCTTGACTTGGCTGTTTCCATGGACTTGTATCTTTCATTTTGGTTTTTTTTTTGAGAAAGTGGCTACTTTGTGTGCAACCAGTGAGCACATACAATATGGTCAATACTTCTACGGAGGGCAGAGTGCCCCATACTCACCAAGAGGTGCCATGCCATCCTCAAAACACAAAGCAGATTTCTGTCTCCGAGAGGAACAATAAATCTTCTTGCTTCTATGGTGCCAGCTTCCTGTGTCTGCCCATCTTGCCATCCAACACCAATTGACAGACACCTTTAATTGCCTTACAGGTTGGATATTGTAATGCACAGGTGAAGAAACACATCCATCTGCTATATTTATTATAATTACTTATTCTTGAGATCCTATTGGGTGAGTGAAGTGACTCGTTCATGGTCACACGGTGTCAGTAGTAGGAACTGAACCCACAACCTCCATGTCTGAAGTTGAAAGCCTTAACCACTATACCATGACCAGCTTTAGGCTAAGGCTGAGTAAGCACCAGCATATAGGTGCCACGTCATGGGGGGAGCCAAGACTCATCCAAACATTTCTCGCTCCCCAGTCTTTTATTAGATGTCACTATAACCCTTTGCATATAACATATAGACATGAACACACTCTGATCTGAGAGGGGCAGCATCCACCCACCACTGCCTAGAGGTGCCATGTCATGGGGGGAGCCAAGATTCATCCAAACATTTCTCGCTCCCCACTCTTTTATTAGTTGTCAGTATAACCCTTTGCATGTAACATATAGACATGAACACACTCTGACCTGAGAGGGGTAGCATCCACCCACCACAGCCTAGAAGCGCCATGTCATGGGGGGAGCCAAGATTCATCCAAACATTTCTTGCTCCCCACTCTTCTATTAGATGTCAGTATAACCCTTTGCACATAACATATAGACATGAATACACTACGATCTAAGAGGGGCAGCAACTCCCCACCACATCCTAGAGATGCAATGTACCATTGAGCCAAGCCTGCACTACACCACACTGCCTACCTGCAATCTGGTATAGTAACAAGGAAGGAATACATCATCACTCTACCTAAGAACTTAACAAACGTGACAAATGAGAGGCGACTGTTCAGTCCATCAAAACTGTCCCAATATCTCATCCAGATTCTTCTTAAAGGTTCCCCAGGTTTCTGCTTCAACTCCATGTCTCTGTAGTTTGTTTCAGAGTCCCACAACTCTTTGCATAAAGAAGTTATTCCAGGCTTCAGTCTTAAAAGCACTTTCGCTTCATTTCCACTGATGTCCTCATTTACATGATTCACCCTTAAGCTGAAAGAATGCTGCTGGATCTACTTTATCGATGCCTTTGAGGATTTTAAATACCTGGATGAGGTCCCCATGCACTCTCCTCTGCTCGAGACTAAACAGGTTTAATTCTCTGAGTCTGTCACAGTAAAACCTGCCCTTTACTCTCATGATGCACTGGGTTGTTCTCCTCCTCTGCACAGCTTCAAGTGCTGCTTTGTCTTTCTTGTACTGTCGTGACCAGAACTGCCCATGGGACTCCAGTTGTGTGTCTCACTAGTGCATTATATAATCTGAGAATAATGTCCAATGATTTATATTCAACAGTTTTAATGATATAACCTGTCACATATGAGTGCCTAAGGATCCCCTTCCAGGCTTGGATAAGGTTGTAGTAACTCACTGGGATAAGTGGGAGTGCAAACGCCAACAATACCATGTCTTTTGTTCTCTGTAGCTCAGAGAAGCCACCCAGTGAGGGCACCTCAGCCACAGCCCCACTCAGCTAAACCCCACCTCTTCCAGTTGCGATTACATAAACTCGAGGGTTCAAAGATGATGGTGCATGATAGAGCTCCCCGATCCAGACCTTCTTGAGAGAGCCAATGGTTTAGAGAAGCCGCTGAGGCCAAAAAGGCAGATATTTATTGCTCCTGATTTCTGTTGCAACACTGTCTGCTAATTTTTGTTCTATTTTTTGGACACTGGCAGTAAATGGCGTGACCTGGCTAGCCCATCAACTTTCCTTTGGTTTTCTTCTCTTTTATTTGCAACTCAAAAACTTTACATTTTGTTTGCCTTTTTAATTGCTTCTGTGCATTGCTTAGATAATGAAAATGTTGGGTTAACATAAACCCCTAAATCCTTTTCAGAGGTTGCTTCTTGTAGCTCAGTGTCTTCCATCTTGTATTTATAACTGATGTTTTTGCTCACGTGTAGCACTTTGCACTTTAAACTCCATTTTCAAGTTGTTCAACCAGTTCTGAAACTTGTCCAGGTCTTTATGAAATTCTTTTTGCTGCCTCCTTAGTGTCTGCCGTCCCTCTAATTTTAGTGTCATCTGAAAATTTCACTTGTTTACTAACTATACCAGAATCATTGTCTCTAGATATATAAAATCTAATGTCTCTCTGTATGTCTGTCCGCTTTTCACAAGAAAACTACTTTACAGATTTAGATCAGGTTTTTTTCCATAATTTGCTTGAACATTCCTGTTCTCTCATTACGCTATGTATCATAGTTCACTTGCAGTACCAATTTATTTGCATGAATCCGAATGAGAAGCAGCAGGCCAAGGGGAAGGGGGCGGTGCCCTCCTCACTCACGCGCCATCCTTGGGGCGTTTCTTACATTTGCTTAGCTAGCAAATGAGACTACTTAATGGATTTAGATCTGGCTTCTTTCTAGAATTTGCTTTAACATTCCAGTTGATTTTGTGACTTCTCTCATCGTGCTAAGAGTCATAGTTTGCTTGCAGAGAGTGATATATTCGTGCTAATCTGAGACAGAGGCTGCGGGCCGAGGGGAGAGGGAAGCGTGACGTCAGGAGTAGGGAACCAGACAGGGCCCTCCTCACTGTCCTGTTTCATTTCTACGCAAGTGAAGCCGCAGGGGATGGCTAGTCATTAATATAAATCAGAAATATCGGGAGTGGTCTCCCCTCGACTTTCTCGTATACTCAGATATGGAGATGGATATGTGAGGAGTAAACCGCAAGACAATGATTATATTTTTATATTATGTATATTAAAGAACCATCAACAACAATTCCAATCAAATTAATAATATATTGAACAATTGTTATAAAAGTAAAGTGGAATAAATCGGACTCTGCAGCTGCATGAATAAAAAATTTGCCACCGTAATTTTATTTTGGCGAACAATTCAGGTAAATTACCACTTTCAGTAAACAGAAGTAGGTCAAAAGTTGCAAGAGACTTTAGCAATGTGTATAATGTAATATTTGTGCATAAAATTTTGTTACATAAAGCAAAAATGTTCTCAAATATGTATGTATTACCATTTGAACATCAAACGGAAAATTGCAGTTATCTCGAAAACCAGTCATTTTTCAAAAAAACGCAAAGTGACAAAAAATGCTTAGAATGTGGTGCTTTACCATATTATGATGTGAAATTACCAAATTTTTGATATTCTCTGGGTAAAGTTTAACTTCCGGTCAGCGGAAATAGATCAAAGTTGACAGAAATCTACGTTTTGGTCCTAATACTGACCTGACCTAAGTGAGAGTGTACTCAAGTTATCATGTTTACATGCACACACAGACACACACAGACATAATTCCAAAAATGGTATTTTCGGATTCTGGGAGATCTAAAACATCAAGATTCATCAAAATCTCAGAATTGAATTTTTGAATTATTCCAATACTTTCCCTATACTTCGTATATGAGAAAGTAAAAACTAAAATTCCAAGTACAGACCCCTGGGGGACTCCACTGATGACCTTGCTCCATATGGAGCATTGTCCTCTTATCTGTACTCTTTGTATTCTGTCGGTTAACCAACCAGATATCCAGTTTTGTAGTTCATGATGCCTACAGGTTGAAGTTTCAGAATTAATCTTCCTTGTGGAACTGGAGTGAAAGCTTTTTGAAAGTCTGCATAAATTCTGTAATATGCTTTGTTTTTGTCAACAATTCATCTAAAAGATGGGTTTAACATGATCTTCCTCTTATAAACTCATACTTTTCTATTTTTTTCCTTATAGTTTCCATAATTGGTCTGTAATTACCCTGAACAGCAACCCTGTTTCTTCCCTTCTTGAAGGTTGGAGTGATATTTGCAACTTTCCAGTCCTCAGGTACTTCTCCTTTCTCATGTGACTGCTCAAATATTCCTAATAAATATTTATAGATGACGTCTTTCATTTCTTCCAGTCCCATCAGGTCTGAGGGTTTTATTAGTCTTCAATGTATCGGGAGCTTGGAGAAGATCTGACTCTTCTATTAGAAAATCTAGGAAGTCAGAGTTTGTTTTTACTTCTGCATGGGATATTCCAATTCCATGTGCTTCTTCATTTAAAAACAGATATGATGAAGTGTGGCACTGGTGTGCAAATGTTCAGTAATGGAGGGGTGGATGGATTAGTTGACTTAAAATGAATTTAATTCTACTAAGTTAAATAGCATTTCCCTGGGACAATGAAATGTAAAATCAGTGTCAGCTGAAAAAATCCCTGCACATGGTACAATAGTTGGGGTGCCAACTCAGCCTCTGCCCCATTTAATACTAAACAGTTCTAGAACAAAAGCTCAGAGAACACACCGTTGTTGGGGTGGCTGGTGTCCCTGATAATTTTCTTTGCTCTGGTCCGACATTGCTTGGTGTAGGTGACTTCAGAGCTCATGATGTGTTTAGCTGATCTCATCACTCTCTGCAGAGCCTTGTGGCATCCAAAGCATGCAGTAAGACTTCATGTCAGGATGCGTTCAATGGTGGATCTATAAAAGTTATTTAGTCAGTGAAAAGGCAGCCTGAAATCCCTGGAGTGTCAAAGGTGATAAAGACCTTGTCATGCCTCTTCACTAAAGTGTTAATGTACTTAGGCCAGGTCAGGTCCTCTGTGATGTGCACACTGAAGTCTATGAAACTGGACACCCTCTCCACCAAGAGTGCTGTGTAAAATCATCCAGACAACTCAGGAAAGAGGTCTGGGGGAAGCTGCCCATATATTTGAAATTGGCTGCCAAAATCGTAGCAAAAGATGTGGTTCAAAGTGGTATAGTTCAGTCCATAACAAAGAACAAAGTAAACAAGCAAACATGGTGGTTATATAGGGAAACAGGAAATGATGTCATCAGACAGGAACCGGAGGTGACGTCCTCGGGGTCCGGACCGGAAATGATCTCTTGGGACTGGACGCGGAAGTGATGTCCTCCGGCCCAAGCGGAATTTCCCATCTGTCAATGGAAAAGAATAAGGATCAGTGCACTCTTCCGTCCCCTGGTTTGGCGAGGAATTAACATCTTTTGAGCCTTTTAGCTATCTCCATGTGCATATGTGTGACAGCCATTAATGTTGAGGGGATGGTAGCACCTCTGTTGCTATCATTCAAAGTCCCCAATCAGCTCCTTGGTCTTGGTGACATTCAGGAGTAGACTGTAGTGTGACAGACTCCCCACTTTATACAGGTAAGCCTGCTCATTTTTGTTAAAGATAAGGCCCACCACAGCTGTGTCATCAGCAAATTTGATGAAGATGTTATAATCGCGTGCAGCCATGCAGTTGCATGTGTAGAGGGAGTAGAGCAGAGGACGCAGAACACAGCCCTGTGGAGCCCCTGTGTTAGAGAGTAAGGGATGATGGTATCCAGGTGGGCCAACATTGTATGAAGGATTGCGGTGATCGCATCCTCTGTGGAAGGCATATGGAATTTTTGGCTAGACTCCCAAAATTGAACTAATTTATTGTGACTGAACTAAACTGAGTTGAAATGGGTGCTGTGACACTAATCCAGATTGTGCTAAATTGATCATGTATGGTTGCTTGAACTGAGCTGATCTAAATTGCAGTGAACAAACTGACTCTATAGTCTTAAAACAGATAATGCATAGTTGATAAAGAATGAGGGTGGCAGGGTGGCATAGTCATAATGGTGCTATCTAGCAGCAAAGAGGCCAGGGTTCACTTCCCGGATCCTCTCTGAGTGGAATCTGCACATGAGGTTCCTTCATGTCTTCCCATAGACCATAAAATATGCAGGTTAGGTAGACTGGTGATACTAAAGTAATCCTGGATGTGTGTGTTGACCTTCTGATGGACTGGTGCCCAGTCCTGAGGTTTGTTCCTGCCTTGCGCCAGATGACTGCTAGAAAAAGCGCCAGCTGCCTCATGACCCCTTTCAGGATGAAGTGGGTTTGAAAGATGGATGGATAAGGAAAGAATGGGGAGATGGAGGAATGATTTGAACTAAGCTTAATTAAAATGTATTGAAGCAAATTGCATAGAACTGGGTGTGCTGACCCTGAATTAAATAACACTGGATTGATCATGAATGGAAAGATGAACTGAATTAATTTGAACTGACCTGCACTGAACTGAATAGATGTAAATTAAATTGAGCTAAATTGGACACTGCTGGCTTAAAATGAAGAAAGCATGGCTGATAATGAATAGGAGGGTGGATGAATGAGCTGAAGTAAAGTAAATTAAATTGCAGTGAACTCAATTGAATTGAACTGGATGTTGTGGCCTTAAACAGGAATAACCTGAGGTCATATGGATACTGAGATGGCCAGGCCTCTTGTCCAGGGTTGGTTACCCAATTGTACTTAGTGCTGCCATGAAACTGAACTGGAAAAAACAAATCTAAGATGTAGCATTTTGAAATGGTAAAGGATGGATGATGGATGGATGGAGGGATGGAAGGAGTGAACAAAAATGAACTGAATTGAATTGGACCCTCAGAGTGGATTAAGATGAATGGATTAACATAAATGGATAGATTAGTTAACAGGATTGAAAACTCGTCCAGTGATCCTAAACACAATTAAGGAGGTTTGATAATGGATGTGTGAAAGGACAGATGGATCATATTAAAGTAAACTGTACTGTGCTGAACTGAATGTAAATTGAAATGCACTGAATTGAATTAAATTGAATTGAATTAATGTTAAAGGAAATCCAACTCCACTGGATGCAGTTTCCTTATACTGGGTGAAGATGGGTGGTAATGGTTGAATAGATCAGATAATAAATAGGCACACAGATGGATAAAGGTAACAATATGAAATTAATTGAATTGACTTCAGTTGATCTCAGCCAAATAGAATGAAATCAATTTGTGTGTGTCTACACAGACTTAAAAATGAATGGAGAGATAAACTGAATTGAGTTGAATTAAACTTAAGCACACTAAGAAGAATTAAACTGAACTAAATTGAATGGTATTAAATTGGACTGAATTAACTTAAATCAAATCAAACTGATGATATGTATTTGTCTGTACTTATGTGATTTTTGTTTTTATTGAATGTTTACATTTTTTTATTTTTTTCTGTCCTTTTTTGTTTTGTGGGCGGAGCCATGGGGGTGGGAGGCTACACTGACATCACTACTCCTGAGGACTCCCTTTGGCTATTTAACCAAGCAGAAGTGGCTCAGATCAGGAGAACATTGCATTTATTAGAATTCTGAGAGTATTTGGTGTTTTTATTATTATTATTATTATTATTATTATTATTATTATTATTATTATTATTATTTCTACTGGGTTTGCTCGCATGTATCTGTTTTTCAGAACTGACCAAAAGCAATTCCTTCCTGTCTCTTTTTGCTTCTTTTCTTGTCATTTTCCCATTTTTGTTTAATAGGTTCTTAATCATAAAGATCCTTTCAAGCACATGCTAGATGTTTACGTCCATCCTCCTCCTTTTTGGGCTTTTGTTTTATTTTTATATTTCTAATTTTTTACTTTCTTGTAAATGAAGTATAGAGAAAGTATTGCAATCGTCCAAAAATTCACCCTTGAGATTTTGATGAATCTCGACATTTTAGTCCTCCCTGAATCCGATTTACTTTCTCGTAGGGAAAATATTGTAATCATCCAAAAATTCAGTTTTGAGATTTTGATGAATCTTGATGTTTTAGACCTCCCTGAGTCCGAAAATATGATTTTTACAATTATGTCTGTCTGTGTGTGTGTGTGTGTGTGTGTCTGTGTATGTAAACACGATAACTTAAGTAAGCTTTTAATTAGGTCAACCAAATTTTGCATACAAGTATTAGGTACAAAACATAGATTTCTATCAACTTTTGTGCTATTTCCAATAACCGGAAATGGTACGTTATTTTTTATTCATGCAGCAGCAGAGTCCGATTTATTCACCTTTACTTTTATAATAATTGTTAAATAGATTATTAATTTGATTTGATTTGTTGTTGATGGTTCTTTAATGTACATAATATAAAAATATAATAAATGTCTTGCAGTTTACCCCTCAAATAGCCATCCCCATATCTGAGTATACAAGAAAGTCGAGGAGAGATCACTCCCGATTTTTTTTTATTAGCTTTCCTAGTTTGGGGCTTGCTAGGCCGGAATCCTACAGGTCATAGTTTTGACTACGATGGACTGGGTGATCGTCTTCTGGGCTGGCCAGTGAAGGTCCTGGCCTTGTTCTTGGCTTATTTTTAGTGACCTCAACATGTTTAAACTCCATCACACAACAATCGAGTCCAGTAATCCTAAACGAAATTACTGTGGTTTAATAATGGATGTGAGAAGGAATAGATGGCTCACGTTAAAATGAAGTCGAACTGAACAGAATGAATTCTGATATGAACTGAGTTGAATTAAAGTGGATTTAATTAATTTTAAATGGAATCCAACCACACTGGACTCATTTACCCTGCACTGGATTAAGATGGGTTGATAACAGCTGGCTAGACAGGCGGATGGAAGTAATAACATGAGTTAAATTGAACTAAATTGAGTTGAGCTGAATCAACACAAATGAATTCATCCTTGTGTTCCTAAACTGACTTGAAGAAGGTTGAACAGAGGAACTGAACTGAATTCAAATTAAAATTAAGCTCATTGAAAAGAAAGAAATTAAACTGAATTTTTTGGAATGAATTAATTTAAACCGAATCAAAAGAAATAGGATTAAGGTGGTGTTTAAATGGATTGACTACATTAAAATAAATTTAACTGGAATGAGTAGAATTCAATCCCCTTACCTCAAAACTGGATTAAGCTGGACTTCTAAAAAATGGTTCAAATATCTCAAAAAGAAACAAGTTAAGAGTTCAGGCTCCAGAAAACACCTCATTTAATGTCCTTGAAGTAGGAGGTCAAAAATGTAGTTGAACATTAATGGACAAAAGGCTAAACATCATGTCTGACACAGGCAGGCTGCAGCATCAGACACTTAGCTTCTGTGAGAGAAATCCATCCTCTTCTGATGCAGGGTCCCAAATGAACAGCCACCTCCTTTCAGGCGGACATTTAAGTAACAGCGGAAGCAGAAGGGCGAGGTTTAGAAACTCCAGAAGTGGAAGTGACGTCAGGTGTCTTCTGGGCTCTTCTCCTCAACTCTAAAGGGGGTGGAAATGGTGTTAGTAGTACTGGTGTAAGAAAACCCTTCCCTGTAATACCAGTCCACACCACACCTGTGAGACACTCCTGGTGGCAGCATGTATGACGACGGGTAGAAGAATGGATGGACAGATGGATTAAGTTTAGCCGTACTGCATGGATGTGTAGAAGAACAGATGGACTGAATTTGAATTTAAATGAACTAAAGTGAACTGTAGAGATTTGATGGGTAGAAGATTGAGTGGCTGAATCTTCCTGAGTTTAGCTGAACTGAATTAACGTGCACTGCATAGATGGGTGGAAGAAAGAATGGATGGATGGATTTAATTTGAATTAGCTAACTTAATTCAACTTTACTGCATCGACGGGTTGAGGAATGAACAGCTGGATCAGACTGAATTGAGCTGAACTGAATTAAATTACTGCATAGACAGATGGGAAAGAGGGGTCCTTTCATCGGATTGGCTGGCCCAGCACTGTTTTAGCCATGGAAAATGGGGGAGGCAGCTTGATGGATGAGGTCTCCAGGACTCTAAAAATATCCAAATCTTATTATGTGATATCATCTACTGTTAAATTCTGCTCCGTACTTCAAAAAGTTTTATTTTTATGCTGTATTAAGGATTTGTTCTTTTCTGTGTATTGTATTGTATTGTATTGCCCCCCTTCTTTTGACACCCACTGCACGCCCAACCTACCTGTAAAGGGGTCTCTCTTTGAACTGCCTTTCCCAAGGTTTCTTCCATTTTTTCCCTACAATGGTTTTTTTGGAGTTTTTTCTTGTCTTCTCAGAGAGTCGAGGCTGGGGGGCTGTCAAGAGGCAGGGCCTGTTAAAGCCCATTGTGGCACTTCCTGTGTGATTTTGGGCTATACAAAAATAAATTGTATTGTATTGTATTGTATGGAAGAAAAGAATTTAAATTTACCTGAATTGAATTAAACTGTACTGCATGGATCGGTAGAAGAATAAATCAATTGGATTGTAAATTAGCTGAATTGAATAAAACTGTGGTGATTGGAAGAGTAGAAGAATGGATGGCTGGATAAGACTGAATTTAGGTGAACTGAAATAAACTGTACTGCATAGATGGGTAGAAGAAACAATGGAGGGCTGAATTAAATCGGAATGTAGCTAAATTGAATTAAACTGTACTGAGTAGATGGTTATACAGATGGATTTATGGATGGATGGAATCTGAATTCATCTGAGTTGAATTAAACTGTATTGACTAGATGGGTGTAAGGATGGATGGATTGAATTTGATTTTATCTAAATTGAATTCAAGTACACTGAATAAATGGTTAGAAGAATGGATGGACTGCATTTTAATTTAACTGAATTGATTAAACTGTACTTGCATGGATGGGTAGAAAACTGCATGGATATATGGATGGATTAAACTTGAGTTTTGCTAAATTCAGATAAACTGCATTGAATTGATGGGTAGAGGAATGGATGGAGGAACTCAATGTGAGTTTAGCTGACATGAATTAAACTGTAAGGCACAGATGAGTAGAAGAATAAGAGGACTGAATTTTAATTCAGCTAAATAGAGTGATTAAATGGGATGAAGAATAAATGGATGGAAGGATTTAATTTGAACTGAGCTGAACTGAATTAAACTGTACTGAGTAGATGGTTATAAGAATGGATGGATGAGCGGATTGACTGACAGAATTTGAATTCAGCCAAATTGAATGAAACTGTATTGCACAGAGGAATAGAATAAATGGATGGATGGGTTACATTTGAATTTAGCTAAACTGAATTAAACAGTACTGAGTAGATGGTTATAAGAATGCATTAATGGATAGATAGATGGATGGAATTTGAATTCAGTTGAATCAAACTATTGTATAGATGTGTAGAAGAAAGAATGGTTAGATATGACTAAATTTAAATGAACTCAGTTAAAAGTATTGCATGGATGGGTTGAAGAATGCATGGACTAATGGATGGACAGAACTGGAATTCAGCTGAATTTAATGAAATTATTGCATAGATGGGTAGAGGAATGAATGGATAGATGGGTTAAATTTGAATTTAGCTAAATTGAATTAAATTATACCGTGTAGATGGTTATAAGAGTGGATGGATGGATGGATGGAATTTGAATTCAGCTGAATAGAATTAAACTTTACTGCACAGATAGGTGGAAGAATGGATGGATGGATGGAATTTGAATTTAGCTGAGTTGAATTAAACTGCACTGCATAGATTGGTAGAAGAATGAATGGATGGATGGGTTAAATTTAAAGTTGGCTTTATTGAATTAAACATTTTTGAATAAGAATGGCTGGTTGGATGGATGATTTGAGTTTGAATTAGAGGAATTGAGGGGCGGCATGGTGGTGCAGTGGGTAGCGCTGCTGCCTCGCAGTTAGGAGACCCGGGTTCGCTTCCCGAGTCCTCCCTGCGTGGAGTTTGCATGTTCTCCCCGTGTCTGTGTGGGTTTCCTCCGGATACTCTGGTTTCCTCCCACAGTCCAAAGACCTGCCAGTTAGGTGCATTGGCGATTCCAAATTGTGTTTGTGTGTGCCCTGTGGTGGACTGGCGCCCTGCCTGGGGTTTGTTTCCTGCCTTGCGCCCTGTGTTGGCTGGGATTGGCTCTGGCAGACCCCTGTGACCCTGTAGTTCGGATATAGCGGGTTGGATAATAGCTGGATGGAATTGAATAAAATTATGCAGCATGGATGAGTTGAAGAATGAATGACTAGATAAGACTGAATTTAGTCAAATTGAATTAAATCTGTACTGACTATATGGGTGTAAGAATGGATTCCAGTTTATCTAAATTGAGTTAAACTGTACTAACTAGATGGTTAGAAGAATGGATGGATTCAATCTTAATTTAGCTATACTGATTAAACCGTACTGTATGGATGGGTAGAAGAATGGACAGATGGCTTGAATGTTAATTTAGATAACCTGAATTAAACTGTGCTGCATAGATTGGTGGAAGAATGAATGGATGGTTGGATGGATGTATACAACATTACATACATTGGTAGAAGAATCAATGGATTGATGGGTTAAATTTGAATTTAGCTACATTGAATTAAACTTTTTTGAGAAGGTAATTTATAAGAATGGCTGGTTGGATGGATGATTCGAGTTTGAATTTGAAGAACTGAACTAAAGTAAGCAGCATGAATGAGTTAAAGAATGGATGACTCTTCAAATTTAATTAAACTGTACTGACTAGATGGGTGTAAGAATGAATTCCACTTTATCTAAATTGAGTTAAACTGTACAAACTAGATGGTTAGAAGAATGGATGGATTGAATTTGAATTTAGCTGAATTGATTAAACCGTACTGCATGGATGGGTAGAAGAATGGACAGATAGCTTGAATGTCAATTTAGCTGACTTGAATTATAAATAGGTGGAAGAATGGATGGATGGGTCAGATTAAATTAAATTTAGCTCAGTTAAACTCAGCCAGAGTTAAATCAAATTGATTTGAATAAAACCGAACCAAACTGGACCCTGCCACCTTGAATCAGATTATCCCAGATGGACGGACCTGATCTAACACACCGACTCTGAATCAGTGCGGTGCCCGCCATGGCATTGCCCTGTAGGTCGAGGACAGCAGAAGCCACAGGGATTTCACAGCTCGGTATCTTTGGCACCAAGCCTCGTGTTTATCTAGCTGGCATCTTTCGTGCAGAAGGGTGACAGGCTCGTGCTGCCATGCCTCACAGTCTCTCGTCCCTGTTTTGCTGGCCCTGATAGTTTCTGGTATGAATGCCCAGAAAGATGGGCTCAAATCCTAAGCCTCGCGGGCCCTGACAGTTGCTGCTAATGCCCGTCAGGCACGCTCTCACACAAGCAAGATAAGACCAGTTTTTCTAATTTGAAATATTTGGTTGAAAAAAAAAAAAACAAAAAAACATTTCACAGAAATATTTTGGGTAAAAGTCCAGGCTGTTGAGTCTACCTTAGTTGAAGTTAGTGCCACAGCAGCCTTGGTGCTGGGCACGAGAAAGAAAGAAAAAAAAAAAAAAAACAGAATAGGATTGCAGCATTAAGTAAATAATTTGTATGATAATTCATTACAGTGCAGTCTTTTTCAACTTTAATTGCTCTAAATGAAGAGACATTTCACACCATTTAGATAAAAAAGAAAAAGGAGGCCAGCATAATGAAAGAAGGCCTGCCTATCTGACTTCAGAGGGTTGCTCTAAATGAAAATGTAATTGGAGGCGGAATTGTACCAGAGAAACAGACTGCAATGCAGATCCAGGGTATCTTCAGAAAGCCTAGCAAAGCTAATGACTGAGCAATTTGGAACATTTACTCACCCCAAAGACTCTCATTAAGTCAATCACAGGCTTAACCAAGACCCACTCGCAGTGGCAGAGCAGTAAGCATTTATTCCGACATCAATCAGGAGGGCCGGCTTTTAAGCGATGAAATAAGCAGAAGTAATTTATTCGGGATCTTTGAGAGGATAATAGCCAATTATTTGTTTATAACACTGGTTAAATTTTCATTAGGCAGATTAATGGAATATCATGTACTGTCAACATTGGACCGAGGGGTGGTCTGTAAGAGATAAACGGGCAAACAGATGATGTCTCTCTGGTGCTAAATTGGTTTCTGCTCTTCTCCTTTCTTCATATGAAAATATAAAGGTGGACAAGGTGTTGAATTTTAAAAGGGATCTCAAGGAGAGCTATGTGAGGAAAATACAAAAATAAACTCGCCTCTGAATGTACCGATGGCAAGTCAACAGCGAGATGGGGAACCGCAGTCCTGTGTGGGCAGTCGAGTGCAAACCAGGAAAGGAAATAAAAATTAAAAAAAAACAAAAGAGAGAAGTACAAATCAAGATATGGAGAAATGGAAAATAAGAGGAAAATACGGGCCTAAGTATGCGGACAAGTGAGGGCGGCAGCTGCTGTAGTAGAGAGAAATAAATACATAATAAACGCTAAAGGTGGAATCGCAGGTAGGCTCTTCTATCAAGTAAGCAAATGTCGAGTGTTAAAATAACAAATGGCAGGCTGATTAGCAGAATGTGGGCAGACAAAGCAGCACAAATTAGGATGAGGAAGGAAAACATGCATAAAACACAACAGGCCTACACAGAAACAGCAAAGGAGTAAAAATTTAATTAGAACAATATACTGGGAAATCGCAAATAATGGACACAAAGGGATATTTAATCATGTGGACAAACAATTGACGTGCTGGTGTAGAGAGACATACCGAAATGTACAGAAATGTAAATCACAAGTAGGCACTTATGGAGGCCAA
>JANRMT010062810.1:19374429-19390305 GCA_026402145.1 Polypterus bichir lapradei | reverse complement strand
TATCTATCTATCTATCTATCTATCTATCTATCTATCTATCTATCTATCTATCTATCTATCTATCTATCAATCATTCGATTAGCTGGTCATGGATCATTTCCTCTTGTAATGTCCTGAACATGCATGAGCTAGCTACTCCTCTTAAGTTTACGACATACTGATGCACAGTCTCCCCAGGAAGCTGACGGTGCTATCTGAAAATAAATCTCCGTAGTAGAGCACTTTGTGGGGCAGAGAAGTGGGCATTCAAAAGTGTAACTGCAGTATTGTATGTGTCAGCCGGTCCCAAAGTCCCAAGCATTTGCTGCCCTTCTGCTCCCAAGCAATGAACAAGTAGCTCCCTTTTGCGAGCGGCCGAAACATCCTCAAGCCCCAAGGCAGTGAGATAGACTTCAAAGGATTGTAGCCAACGAGTCCACAGAATCGGAGGCTTACCGGGTAAAAGCAGGAAGGGAGACGGTGGTGAAAGGGAAAACTATCCCATCCTCGTCGCCAAATTTTATGTCTAAGAGAGAGAGACGCTGACAGCTGGCAAGGGCAACACCCTAAAAACCTTTTTTATTGTCTCCTTTTCTTTTACACCACTCAGACCAAAGCAATCAAGCTCATCTCACAAAAAGCAGACCTACTGCACATGGCTGCATAATCGAACCCTGCAATTAATATCACAGTACACATATATAACACCCATGACACTGTATTAATATTTAGATAATTGTTTGAAATTGTCATTTAAGAAGTAATTAGTGGCTTAAAGAAAGAAACAACTTTTCTTTTCCTGAGTGATTGTGAACACCCCAACATTTTAGGAATGCTGTTACTGATGAAGACTTCTTGCTACCTGCTTTCTTTAGTTATGTAATTTGTCGTTGGCCAGTCAGAGTCATTCATAGATGCACTTCTAACAGGTTTTACAAGTTGAGTTTTGCTGTAACTCTGTGCAGGATATGCTATAAGCCACCACCCCAGGAAGGCCACAAACTGGCCAGCTAGCCTGAGACCAAAGGTCAATATGGTTAACCTAGAGACACTATGGGGTTGTGCTGAAACAAGAACTGATATGAAGCAGGGAGTCAGCTTATTCTGTGTGGTTTTATTAGAACTGGTCGCTGAATCAGGAGACTGGCTCTATGCCATGATGCCCTATTGGTTTATGGCATGTGACAGGAAACCAAAGGATTGGCATAGGTTTGCTATCTATGCCTCTTCATCTCTCTCTCTCTCCATGTCTGCCATTTTCCATCTTGAGACGACTGCCTCTTTCCCTCTCTCTTTCTCTTTTGTTGGCCATGTGCAGACGGGCTGCTTGGCCCCATGTCATTGTCATTAACTTGAGAGTTTTTAAAGTACAATAGTCCTAAAAAATGTTCAGAATGTCCACTAGAGGGTGGAAAATTTTCAAACCCTGGCTAGTCAAAAACAAAGGGCAAATGTGAAATCTTTAAAAATACAGGTAGTCGTCAACTTATGACCTAAGCGTCTTACAACCATTTGACTTATGACTGCTACTGCATCTCACAGGCAAATGACAGTTTTTGCTCTGCCAGCTACATACAAGAAAATACGAACATATAACTCAAGTTCTTAAATCCTTAAACTGCCTCCTGTTTAGGTTTAGGGCAGATTTCAAAATCCTCTTTTACAATACAATACAATACAATACAGTTTATTTTTGTATAGCCCAAAATCACACAGGAAGTGCCGCAATGGGCTTTAACAGGCCCTGCCACTTGACAGCCCCCCAGCCTTGACTCTCTGAGAAGACAAGGAAAAACTTCCAAAAAAACCTTGTAGGGAAAAATGGAAGAAACCTCGGGAAAGGCAGTTCAAAGAGAGACCCCTTTCCAGGTAGGTTGGGCGTGCAGTGGGTGTCAAAAGAAGGGGGTCAATACAATACAATACACAGAACAGAACAAATCCTTAATACAGCATAAAAATAAAAATTTTAGAAATACGGAGCAGAATTTAACAGTAGATGATATCACATAATAAGATTTGGATATTTTTAGAGTCCTGGAGACCTCATCCATCAAGCTGCCTCCCCATTTGGCCATTCCACGGCTGAAACGTTGCTCGGCCAGCCAGTCCGATGAAAGGACCCCTTTTTCCCATGATTCCTGTGATCCTCCATCAGGGTAACTTTACCATAGGCAGGCAACAACTTGGCAGGTGGGTCGTGGCACCAATTGCCACATTTGAGTACCGAGAACAGAAACAGAATAGGTGAGGGTTAGTAACAAATTATAACAATCATGTTACTTATGTTTTAGTGTTAATGACTAACAACAGAGATGCAGTCTGTACAGTTAATCAGCAGCTCTAGTCAGGGTGTGCAAAACTGAAGTAGTGAGTCTTCAGCCGGGATTTAAAGGCTGAGACCGAAGGGGCATCTCTTATAGAAGCAGGCAGACCACTCCACAGCTTTGGGGGCTCTGTAACTAAAAGCTCGACCTCCCACTGTTATTTTATTAATCCTTGGAATCATAAGCAGACCGGCATCTTGAGATCTTAATGTGCGCTCAGGTTTGTAAGTCATAATAAGTTCAGACAAGTAAGCCGGACCTTGGCCATTTAATGCTTTATATGTTAAAAGGAGGATTTTGAAATCTGCCCTAAACTTAACTGGGAGCCAGTGTAAGGATTTAAGAACTGGAGTTATGTGTTCATATTTTCTTGTTCTTATAATAATTCTTGCAGCCGCATTTTGGATTAACTTGAGGCTGTATAAATAACAGTTTGAACAGCCGGTGAACACCGCATTGCAGTAGTCAATCCTACTAGAGATAAATGCATGAATTAATTTCTCACAATCCTGTTTATTTAGAAAGCGCCTTAATTTCCTAACATTTTTAAGAGGGAAGAAACATTTTTTGGACAACTTTGTAATATGTGCTTTAAATGACATGCTAGAATCAAAGATAACTCCTAGATTGTGGGCTGATTCAGTAAAATGAATTGGGATTCCAACTGAGTTAAATGATGACAAAATATTGCTGTGATCAGCGTCATTCCCTCCAACAATTAACATCTCTGTTTTATCTGTATTTAAAGACAAGTAGTTCTCATTCATCCATTCCTTTAATTCACTAACACAACTAATTAAAGACAACATCAGAGAAACTTCATTTGATTTAAATGAAAGGTATAACTGGGTGTCATCTGCATACGAGTGAAAATTAACATGATGTTTCCTAATGAGAGATCCCAGTGGAAGCATGTAAAGTGAAAACAGTAAAGGTCCCAGTACTGAGCCCTGCGGGACACCATATTGAACTTCTGTGTATAATGAAGGAGTACTGTCAGCACATTTCTGTACGTATTGGAATCGATTTGATAAATAAGAACTAAACCAAGCGAGCACAGTGCCTGTAAGCCCAACATCGTTTTCTAGCCTGTGCAGTAAAATAGAATGGTCAATGGTGTCAAAAGCTGCACTTAAATCTAACAACATAATTACAGTGGAGTTTCCTTCATCAGAGGATATCAGAATGTCATTTACAACCCGTGTTAGTGCAGTTTCTGTACTATGACCAGTGCGAAAACCAGACTGGAATTTCTCAAATAAATTGTAATGCATAAGGTGTGACTGAAGCTGACTGGCGACTATTTTTTCTAGTACTTTAGAGAGAAATGGTAAATTTGAAACAGGCCTATAATTATTTAGTATGTGTGGGTCTAGGTCTGACTTTTTAAGTAAAGGTTTAATGACTGACACTTTTAGTGCATCAGGTACGGTGCCATGCAGTAATGAACTATTGATAGTGGTTAAAATAGGTGCTGCAAGAACATCCATGGCACTTTTTACTAGTTTTGTTGGCACTGGATCTAGGGAACAAGTAGAGGGCTTCATTTTAGTAATTAAAGTTAAGACTTCCTGCTCAGTTACAGGATTAAAATTACTAAAGTGCTGAATGCAATGTGCGGCAGGGTCTGCTAAGCTAGTATTTGGTTTGTACTGTGATGCTGAGATCTGGGATCTTATATTTTTAATTTTCTCATTGAAGAAGTTCATAAAGTCTGTACTGCTAATATCTGTTGGTATTTTGCACTGTTGATCTGAATTCCCATTTGTTAATTTAGCCACTATTCTAAACAGTACCCGAGGATTTTTATTATTGCTATCTATTAATGTAGAATAGTATTCTGAGCGAGCTTTAAAGAGGGCTTTTTTATATTTATTAACACTCTCTGTCCATGCAATTTGAAAGACATGTAGCTTTGTTGTTCTCCATCTGAGCTCCAGTTTTAGACACTCTAATTTAAGAGCTCAAGTATTTCCATTAAACCAGGGAGAGTTTCTATGTGCTTTGATCACTTTTGTTTTAAGGGGAGCCACTGTGTCCAGAGCATCTCTCAATGTCACATTATAATGTGATGTTAGCTGATCTAAATTGTTTTCCACGTTTACATTTAATGTTAACTGATCTAAATGGTTTTCCACAATTACACTCGACTTACTCAAGGTATCTCTTTTAACGTATAAACCCTTAAATGGCCAAGGTCCGGCTTCCTTGTCTGAACTTATCATGACTTACAAACCAGAGCGCACATTAACATCTCAAGATGCTGGTCTGCTTATAATTCCAAGGATTAATAAAATAGGAGTGGGAGTTCCAGCTTTTATTTACAGGGCCCCTAAACTGTGGACTGGTCTGCCTGCTACTATAAGAGACGCCCCTTCGGTCTCAGCTTTTAAATCCTGGTTGAAGACTCACTACTTCAGTTTAGCACACCCTGACTAGAGCTGCTGATTAACTGTACAGACTGCATCTCTATTGTTAGTCATTAGCACTAAAACATGACTAATATAATAGATCTAATTTGCTACTAACCCTTACCTATTGTTTATCTTCTCTGTACTCAAATGTGGCAGCACTTGGTGTCAATTGTTTTGCCTGCCTAAGGTAAAGTCATCTATAAAGGAGGATCACAGAGACATAATTTAAAAATGGTATTTTCAGACTCAGGGAAGTCTAAAACATCGAGATTCATCAAAATCTCGCAATGGAATTTTTGAGGATTCCAGTACTTTCCCTATACTTTGTATATGAGAAAGTCAGGGAGGTCTAAAACGAATCTCGACATTGAATCTTTGGACGATTCTCGTATACGAGAAAGTAAAAAGGATAGAAACTCTACACAATGTGCTAAGAATCTTATATATAAACGTCTACGCGTGGAAGTGTGTGTGTCTGTCCGGTGATAGGTGGAGTCAGGGTAAGGGCTCCACCGCCGAGGAAGCAGTAAACTCGCTTAGCCGCTAATAACACAGGCAAGGTGAGCACATCAGCAAAATGAAACCTCTGAAGAAAGACAAAGTCTCTTAGCCGCTAACATCAGCAAAATGGTATCCTTTTTACTTTTCCTCCTGCCGTTAATGCACAAGTGATGTAAGCGCATCGGCAAAACAAATCCTCCTAGGAGAGAGACACCCAGAGTAGTTCCTTTCAATTACCTGACATCTTTAGATTTCAATTTTTTTTTCTGACTATTTCAATAGTTTCTAGGACCCCAGGCTTTTTACAGCATGGGCTTACGCAGCTAGTGGTGATATAAAGGATATAAAACAAGCAATATGACTTAAGGGACTTATTATACAGTACTATACATATGGTCAGGTTTGAATACCAAGAATGGTCAAATAAACGGGGAAAGGCCACAAAAATCAAGCAAAAGAAAAAAGAAAGCCAAAGAGAATTAATCAGCCTCCTAGCATTCAATGAACCGCAAGGGACTGTAAGTTTCCTTCAAACTTTATAGGGCTGGGGGGAGTCCCGTGACAGAGAATAGATGCTGACCCTGCTGTTATGATGTTATGTTTTGTTTACTACGATGCTATCTTGGATCGGAGGTGATGGGCGGAGTGGTGGCTCTGAGGCTAGGGATCTGCACTGGCAATCGGAAGGTTGCCGGTTTGAATCCTGTAAACACCAAAAGTGACTCTACTTCAATGGGCCCTTCAGCAAGGCCCTTAACCTGCAATTGGCCCATCCTGGGTATGACGTTAATCTGCATCCAGCCCTGCAAGTAGGCCCTCCAACCTGAAGGGGAAGAACCTGGGGTTTGATGGCAGAATTGGCACTCCAGCCACCATAAAAAACCTCACACTGGTTCCATTCCATCTGAACTGGTGTGGTGCTGAGGTGTCACCTGTTTCATGGATACACTGGGGTCCCAATCTGGGATTCTGAGTTGGTTTGTCATGTGGTGGACACGGCAATGTGCTAACAGCACATGCTCCTAAACTCTCTTTATCTTGGATCCTGAAGAGCACCCCTACTTTGTGTTATTTATGTTTCCTGTACATACGGCAACATCTCAGCATTCAGCAGGAGACATCTGAATTGGTGATGAGTTTAAAGGTTGTCCAAAAATTATGCCGTGGCAAAACTCAGTCTAGGCTTTTTTTTCATTAGGTGGTGGCTCTGAGGCTAAGGATCAGTGTTGGTATCTGGAAGGTTGTCGGTTCAAATTCTGTTACTCCTTTGGGTCCTTCAGCAAGGTCCCTAACCTGGAAATTACTCCAGGGGGTGCTATACAATGGCTGAACTTGAGTTCTGACCCCAAAAGGTCATGTGAAAAGACAATTTTCCCTCTGGAATTAATGAAATATATCAAAGTTTTTTCGTTTTTGATCTCCTGGTATTTGACTCCCTGCTTTTGTTTCATGGTTTCTGATTCCCATCTTGTTCGATTGTATTTGTATGCACTTGATGACCTGAAAAGAATGAACCTGAATGAGCTGACAAGAGAGAATTGAGTTTGAGTTCCCCCTGAAACTACACATCAGGCCCAATCAGGTTCTATGGTTTGCAAAGCCACGTTCTGTTTGCTTTTGTTTATAGCCCTACTAACTACTAACTAAACGTACTGATGTGAATTAATGTGTAATCTTTGACACACACGAGAGCATGGGAGGCAGCTAATGGGCCCGAGTAGTGACAATTCCATGTCTGACCAGGGGGTGGCGAGGTACACCAACTTTCTCTCTCAATCCTCTGCCGACCCTTCATGGGAAATTCCACAGGGTTCCGGCGCCCGTGATGACAACACTTCCTGCCCCTATTACATCAGTCTCAGTTCTGCCGCCTATGGTGACGTCACTCTCGGTTCTGCCGCCCATGTTGATGTCACTCCCGGTTCTGATGCTCATGATGATGTCACTTCCTGCCCCGATGACGTCACTCTCAGTTCCGCTGCCTATGGTGACGTCACTCCCGGTTCTGACTTCCATGATGACATCACTTCCTATCCAGACCTTTAAAGCCCCCATCTTTGCCACATGTCATCAGTTCTCTTTTGGACATTGAACCAGACACAACTCCTCCAAAAATTAACCCTTTTGCAGCCAGGGCATAATACATGGGTGGCTGCCCCAAACCTTTTTATGTCTCCTGTCCATTCTTTTGACACCTTGTTCTCTGTTGCCCTGTCTTGTTGCCTGAGGTCATAGATATAAAACGTAATATAAGATATGAGAGTTACAGGAGGGATTTGGGGACATTTTGTTAAGGTCTACATAATAAAGAGCATGAGAGGAGAATAGGGTCACCCTATGACCCTAACTGAACAAAACAGATGTTAAACCAGACTAACAACAATAGATAATATGTGCATGAATAATAATTAATTCCATTTATATACCTGTAAGTGGTTCACATAGACAGTGTAGAGCCACTTCAATCACCAGCAATGTGAATCAACCACCTGAATGATGAGACGACAGCCATTCTTAGCGTCAGCACACTCACCCCAACTCTTAGCTATTAGGTGGTGAAGGGGTGAGTGAAATAGTTAGCCAATAAGGGACACAGGGTGATTTGGGGGCCAGAATGACCAGCCCTTAGTGGGCAATTTAGCCAGAATATCTGTTTTTGAAAGGATGTCCAAGGATCCAAAAGACAGCACCAATTTTCACAGTACAGTGTCCCCTTGACTGCATTTGGGCATTGGGATCCACACACAGAACCCCAAAGGCCTCACCAAAGCCTCATCCAGGACCAACCCAGACTTTTCCTAGCTGGTCTTCCATCCAAGCATTGGCTGATCTCAAACATGCTTAGCTTCAGGTCCTAGTTGACTCCAACCTTGTGAGTGACTATGGGTGTGCCCTGCAATGGATTGGCACTGCATGCGCTTGTTTTACACCCAGTATTCTCACTTATGACTATCTAGTCCAAGGTGGGCTTCTGCTGTGCCCCCAGTACTGCCCAGATAGACTACAGCACTTTACAACATGTTTGTTAATGAATGTCTGGTATGTATGGTGTAAATGAATAAACAGAACAAAGAAATGAGGGTTCGGGTTCCAGAAGGTGCCCCGCTTAATGCCAGTGTTCAAAGGATGAAAAACTGGCACTAGCATACCATGAAAATAATAATAAGTGGGTGTTGTTCTTTTTTCATAAGGTAATCTTCAGAGGCGCTTAGCTCCAATCTCCTGAGAAGATGTTCTGCACAAGTCATTATATTGGCATGTGCCAGTTGCATTTTACTAGTGTGCCATAGGGTTGCTAAACTCTTCAGTGGGTGCAATGAGTACAGTACTGCAGAGTAGATCTCTGGGTATGGAGTGGGCAAATGAGGGTGGCATTTTAACTTAGATTGACTAATTTGCTCAAATTCTTTCAGTCTGCACAAGTCATGACATTGGCATGCACCAGTTACATTATGCCAGAACACCATATGGGTGACTAAACTCTTTAAGGAATGGCCATTTACAGTAATGTGCTCTCTGTGTACTGAGTGGGTGGATGAGCAGTCAGTACATTGTGGCATTCAAGTTAAAGTAACTCATTTGACCAAATTTATTGTGTCTGCCCAAGTCATGTTGGTAAAAGCCAGTTTGAGCTTGCCTGGTATAACAGAGGGCTGGTTAAATTCTTCAGGGAGCTATTGGTGGGCCCAGGTAATGTAGAGGTGGGATAATGAGGGAATGTATTGTCGTATTTCAACATAGACTAATTTACCCAAACTTAATCTACCATTGGCATGTGCTAATTATGAAGAGCAAGAATGCCAAGGTGCTAGCTAAACACTCAAGGAGGCAACTGAAGAGATCATTTAACACAAATGGATTACGTTCTCCCAAATTCACACAATGCAGTCTGGGGCTCGGTCATCAAGGGAATGATTCTGAATGACCAGCATATCGATATTGCTAGGCTTGTATCTGATGAGGGTGCCAGTCTACTGCAGAAGAAGCTAATATTAGGAGGACAATTCAGGGTGACCACTGGGATACCATAGCAGTTACCATTCTGGTAGGATAACCCAAAGGGTATAAGTCAATTTGAAAGTAGCCATCAGTCTATCATGCCAGTAGGCAGTGTTTCTAGGAGACAATGGGCACTGACCACTTTCGGAGAGCTCACCCTCAGCTCCTAATACCTGCAATGAAGTATTAGCAGACTGATGATTTGAACCAAACATAGTGACAACTTCAGGTATCAAAGGTCAGACATCCAAAACCAAGGAGAGCTGAATGTGGGCACAACAATGTATGCCAACACTTTCTAGATCAGCCTGATGATCGTGGAGCCATGCCAATTTGAGAACAAATGGCCATAAGTGCTCACAGGGGCCTCTAGTAGGGAAAGAATGCCACTGGCTTGCCTGGTGATACAAGTAACATGGCAAACACATTAAAAAGGCAACCACAAAAGAACTGCAGGCAGGCATGTGCCTCCTGAGAGAAGTAAATATGGGCACCAAAATGCATGCCAACACTGCAGGGATCACCCGCTCAAGCCTGATGACCACTAAGCCATGCCAATTTGAGGACAAGTGGCCATAAGGAAGCCTCTAGTAGGGACAGAATCCCACTGGGCTGCCTGTTGATACAAGTGGCATGGTGGAGCCATGAAAAAGGCAATCACAGAATTATTCAGAGTGGGCATGGAACTCCTGGGGGAGATGAATGGGGGCACCACAATGATTGCGAACCTGTCATAGATAAACTGCTTAAGTATGATGGCCACTGTGCCTGTAATGACTTGAGGGCAGCAGCGTGTGTGTTTAATCGTGGGATCTTCCTGGCAAAAAAGGGGGCATCAACTAGTGCCAGAGGGCATTATAACTGACGATGGCACATATATCCACTGATCCTGCTGGGAGCACGCTAGCGTCCCCCTAGAACCTTCAGTCGCTCAAACCTGGCGGCCACCAAGATCTTGTGTCACCGCAATAAAAACAATGGCGCGCAGCCACCTCAGCAGCGGGCAGCGGCAGGCACGCGGACAGAAGGCGCTTTAATTAGGACCGGCGCTGCTCTCGGGTGTGAAAAGCCTCTCGAAAGCTTTCATTCCCCAGCGCCTCCCAGCAGGAAGTTGTTGGTGATAATTGACACAGGATTTCCTTGTTAACCAGCAGCAGCCTCGCTGGATTAAAGTGACAGAGATCTCGAGAAGAAAGTGAAAGGAGATAAGGAGTCGGGCAAGCGCGGCGGCGGCGGCGGCGGCTGCTTCGGCTTATTTTGCACTCGAGAATGAGGAGGGAACGGCAAAGCGCGAGCCGCGTCCTCCCCGCCTGCCTGCCCGCCCGCCCGCACTTATCAGGCTCTTTTCAGCTTGACTGATCAAAGATTGACTCGCCTGAAAATCACCTCGGCCCCGGGATGCTACATTTGTCAAGCAGCAGGTCCTCCGAATTATCGCTGGCGCGCGCTCTCCTTTTTTAAGTGGGATTGCACTTTATGTGAAGGAGGGGAGGATAATCTGGTTTTCATCTTCACAATTATAAACTCGCGCAAAATGAAAGCATATTTGTAAATGACATCATTTCCTCCTCTGCGCCAACTGGGGCAGGAGCCTCGACGAGACCACCGGCTAGCCGTCGGCGCGCGCGCGCGCACACGAAACGGGAACGATTGGAGAGTTCGGGGTGTCCGCCGTCACTCCTGCTAAACGTGCGCCAAGCCGTGAAAATGTCGCAACCCTTGCTTTAGTGGCGGAGACTGGTCTAGCAGCTCTTGTCCCGTACCGACCAAAGACGGGCTTGGCCGCTTATGTGGGCAGAAATCGTACACTCGGAGCACAAGATGACTTACAGGCGCGTGTACAGATCTGTATAGAGACACATAGACATACACACACATTCACTTACGGCACCCATCCAGACACTTGTACAAATCTGTACAAGCACAAATGTATGCACACGCATCATTGTGGCTGAACAGTGGTGAAAGAATGAAATGCTGGGACACCAACTGGATTGTCCCGTTTTATTCTTTAAGCAAAAAGAAAAAAAAAAAAACCTAAACCACGATGGCCTTACAAAACTGAAAATACAAGCAGTAGCCATCTCTATATTAAGATCTCTGCTTCTTAAGTGGTTCCATCCCACACAAAGTAATACGCCTCCTTCCCGGGAGATCCAGCTTTATAGGACCTGTCCTGGAAGGGACAGAGTCAGTTACAATACAATACAATACAGTTTACTTTTACATAGCCCAAAATCACACAAGAAGTTCCTCAATGGGCTTTAACAGGCCCTGCCTCTTGACAGCCCCCCCAGCCTTGACTCTCTAAGAAGACAAGAAAAAACTCCCAAAAAACCCTTGTAGGGAAAAAATGGAAGAAACCTTGGGAAAGGCAGTTCAAAGAGAGACCCATTTACTGGTAGGTTGGGTGTGCAGTGGGTGTCAAAAAAAAAGGGGGTCAATACCACACAGTACAATACACAGAACAGATCAAATTCTCAAAACAGTATAAAAATTTTTTTAGACGTACGGAGTAGAATTTAATAGTAGATGATATCACATAATAAAATTAACCTCACTGGACAGCTTCTTAGAGCCCTAGAAGCAGAAACAGGTGACACGTTTAGTGACAGCACCCCCTCTCGCTTCTGGGTGGTACTGCATACCTCAGCTGCCCTGACCATAGACATACTGTATATAGGTAGACACCGCATTCACTGTTTTGCCCAGTTGACACGATACGTCAGTGCATCCGCCATATTGCGATTGGCAAAAGTGCCATTTAGACTAATACAGGTAGACGTGGAAACCGGGTTTTCTGATGAAAAAACAATAACATTTAAAACAGTATCATTACATAGAACAGATTTTGGTGAATTGTTTAAATGTAATTATTTATATCCATTTATACACTAATAATGGCAAAAATAATTATTATTATTAAATAATTCCTCCCATACAAGTAACATTTCTCGAACTGCCTTCTTTCATCTCCGAAACATTTCTAGACTTCGTCCTGTTCTTACGCAACACAGTACTGAAGTTTTGATTAATGCCCGAGTCACTTGACGTATAGATTACTGTAATGCTATTCTATCTGGCATCCCACAAAAACGTATCCATCGCTTACAACTTCTTCAAAATTCTGCTGCCAGGATAATAACCTGCTCTTCTAAATCCACTGAACATATTACACTGATTCTCTCTCACTGGCTCCCTGTTAACTACTGAATACAATACTAAATACGGCTCTGAACATTTAAAGCTCTCCACAGTCTTGCTCCCCCCTACCTCACTGATCTCCTCCAGACTTACACTCCTCTCACTCACTCAGATCCTGTAATATCAGAGTATTCAGTCTGGCAATATGGTGCAGCCTTAGTTTGTGGAAGACAGACACAACTAAAGACATGAGCATGAAATGATGGTTGTCAGTTTCAAACTGTGTTTCCTCAATTAATGTCGACTGTCGGATAACACGCTCAGCTACTTTGACCACCTTGACTGGACCCTCAGAAGGAATCATCAAACCTCCTTTGTTTTTTAATGCGAGTGAGTGGTAGCTTTGATCATATGATGCCGGTACAGCATCTGTTACCAAACTCGCACGGCACACATCACAGGACACCTTTCTCAAAGTCCCGTCTAAGGGCTAACTGACCTCCCACTGCTTCCTGAGGTGGATTTCTTTGGGAAACCTTCAAAGTTTGAGAAATGTTAACAGCTAACAACAATCTACATAGTTAGTGACTAAATACATTTAGCCAAAACGTTGTTTGGAGGCTCACTTGAGCACATAAATGCATAGCTTTGCCAGCTTAGCCTGGCGTAACTAAAGTTAAGATTATAAAACAGGATTTTCTAATGGCCAAATATAACCAAAACAATTGTTCCGCCTTATCTATGAAATGAAATCCCCCGGGATCTGGTTTGGTGCGTACAGCGGTTTGTACAATCCCAAGCAGCACATGCTTAATCTTAACCTGCAATCGCAGAGCGCTTTGAATAGTGAGAAAAGCACTATATAAATGCAACAAATTATTATTATTATTATTATATTATTATTATATGCTCCTGTCCTAATTTATGCAAACACACACACACATACATGCTCTCACATACATGTACGTAATGGCACAAGCACACATTTATGCCCATTCAAACGCTCCCACACATACACTTACAAAGAAATCTCTCATTCATTTAAGTGTTCAGACCCCTAACTCTTTACTTGGTAGAAGCCCCTTGGTGGCAATGCCAGCTTTTAGTCTTAATGGTGAGTCTCTACAAGCTTTGCACAACTGGATTCAATTCTTTTTGGAAGATCCGCTCAAGCCCCATTAGATTGGAAAGGAAGCATCTGCCATCTTCAGGTCTCTCCACAGATGTTCTATAGAGTTTAAGTCTGGGCTTTAACACACTGATACTTGTCCCAAAGCCACCCCAGAGTTGCCTTGGCTCTATGCTTTGGGACACTGTCATGCTGAAAGGTGAACCATCACCCCAGTCTGAGGTGTGGAGAGAGTTTTTCTTTTTTGGAGGACCTCCCTGTATTTGGCTCCATTCATCCTTCCCTCGATTTTGACCAGTCTCCCTGTCCCTGCCACTGAGAAGCATCTCCATGGCATGATGTTGCCACCACTATGCTTCACTGTAGGGATGGTATTAGGAAGGTGATGAGCAGTGCCCGGTCTTTGCCAGACATAGTGCTTGGAGTTCTGCCCAGAGAGTTGAGTGTTTGTATCATTAGACCAGAGAGCCATTTTCGTCTGCTCTCTGAGTCCTTCAAACTGTCATAAGCCTTTTACTCAAGTGTGACTTCCATCTTACCAGTCTACCATAAACGCCTGGTTGACAAAGTTCTGCAGAGATGGTTGTCCTTCTGACAGGTTCTCCCAGCTCAGCAGAGGAGTGTGAGTGTGAACATTGGCTTCTTGATTCAAAGCCCTTCTTGTCTGGCTGGACGGCTAACTATAGGGTGGTTAGCTTCTTGTGTTTCACACTTATTGAGGACACATTGCTCCTGAGAACACTCAAAGCTTTTCAAATGGCTTTTATCTCCTTGCCCTGATCTGTGTTGCACCACAATTTGATCATGGAGGTCTACAAAGAGTTCCATGGACTTTATGACTGTTTATTTTTTGGTCCTGACATGTAGTGTGAATTGTGGACCTTATGTATTTCTAAGTTCAGTCTATTCAGTTTTTCCACACGTGGACTCCAATCAAGTTCTACAAAAATCTGATGGGGAATGAAAGCAATCAGGACCATCTGACCTCAATTTGAAGTGCAAAACCATACGGTCTGAATACTTCTATGAAGTGCATCAAGCAAGGCAGCATGGCACAACCATCTTCACAGAAGAGAGACACCATAGTCTGACCAGGCAAAGCATGGCAGATGCTGGTGGACCTCAGGAGACAGTTGGTTTTCCTGATAGGCATCATAACAACCACTCTTTTGCCAGATAATTGTAATGTGGAAAGAAGGGATCTCATGATGGAACTTACCAACCCCTGGGAAGAGGGCATGGCAGCAGCCTATGAAATCAAACATCACAGGTACACAGAGATGGCATAGGAGTTGCCAAGATGCTGGCTAGAATGCCAGGGTCTACTTCACAAAGGTTTTGGATGTCGGGGCTTTGTTAGCAAAGCAACAGTTCAACTGCTCCACGGTGCTGGCATGATGGTGTCAAACCTATGGAAAGCCGTAAAAGAGCTGCAAGAAGAGGCAGAGAAAGCCAGATACTGGTTTTGGCATCAGAGGATGGGCAAAGTTTTGGGGGCAAACACCCCTGTAAAGGCAGCTGTAGTGGGTAGCGGGCAGGCATCGCCAATGCACCACCGCCACCCCAAGCCTTCACCAGGAGATGTACTGGACTAGGGGGTGAAACGTCTGTGAATGGCGGCCTCAAGCTGATGACCCTGCAGCTGACCCAAGGACACTATAGCTTGAACCAGCATGAAACCTGTACAGAGGTCTAAAGGGGGATCTCAGGTTTGGATTTTAATAAACATGCAAACCTTTCTTAAAACATGCCTCCAATTTGTTATTATGAGTTATCAAGTGTGGATTGATGGGTAAAAATGGCAATTTTTTCCAATAAAATTAATTCAACAAGATAAAATGTGCAGAAAGTGAAGGGATCTGAATAATTATATGAATCTACCATATATATATATATATACAGTACAGTGCATCCGGAAAGAATTCACAGCGCATCACTTTTTTCACATTTTGTTATGTTACAGCCTTATTTCAAAATGGATTAAATTCATTTTTTTCCTCAGAAATCTACACACAACACCCCATAATGACAACGTGAAAAAACGTTTGCTTGAGGGTTTTGTAAATTTATTAAAAATAAAAAAATTGAGAAAGCTGGCCGGCCATCTAAACTGAGCGATCGGGGGAGAAGGGCCTTAGTCAAGGAGGTGACCAAGAACCCGATGGTCACTCTGTCAGAGCTCCAGAGGTCCTTATGGAGAGAGGAGAAACTTCCTGAAGGACAACCATCTCTGCAGCAATCCACCAATCAGGCCTGTATGGTAGAGTGGCCAGACGGAAGCCACTCCTTAGTAAAAGGCACATGGCAGCCCGCCTGGAGTTTGCCAAAAGGCACCTGAAGGACTCTCAGACCATAAGAAACAAAATTCTCTGGTCCGATGAGACAA
>JANRMT010062810.1:19342730-19359429 GCA_026402145.1 Polypterus bichir lapradei | reverse complement strand
TATCTATCTATCTATCTATCTATCTATCTATCTATCTATCTATCTATAATATAGTGCCTTTCATATCTATCTATCTATCTATCTATCTATCTATCTATCTATCTATCATATAGTGCCTTTCATATCTATCTATCTATCTATCTATCTATCTATCTATCTATCTATCTATCTATCTATCTATCTATCTATCTATCATATAGTGCCTTTCATCTCTATCTAACCACAATGTCAGCACTGACAGATGGTGCCTCCCTTAGGGTTACAAAGTGTGCCAGGTATGGACTGGTCACCTCAAGCTTTAGTTTAGTGCCTATCCATTATGAACCCCCTCACCAAGTGTTTTTTGGTGTAATGTTCCTTTTTCCGTATTTTTACAATATGAGGTCTTGCCAGTGAAGTGGCCTTACAATAACGCAGTAGTAATCTCCTAATTTGCGCTTTATTATAAACCCTTCTAGTTTAATATCTTCCTCTTAGTTAACTGTATAACATCTTTTAATTGTAAACTCCATAATTCTTACTAGAGTAGGTTAATAGTAGAACCCCTTCCCAACGTGAACTCCACCACAACCTGCTTTCTAAAGTTAGATAGATAGGTATAGCGACTTTGAATTGTGGGCCCAACCCATAAATGCTGACAGAAACAGGTTAACTCTTACAGCGCCTTTCCACTGTGAAGTCTTTTCCAAAATGCTTTCTGAAGTATGTTTAACAGTATAGCGTCTTTCCATTGTGAACTTCATCTCAAAGTGCTTTCTGAGGCAGGTTAATTGTATATAGCGCCTTTTCACTGTGATCTATGGTAGGTTAATCATATAGTGGCTTCTAATTGTGAATGCCACCCTACTTGCTGATGGAAGCAGACTGAGTGTATAGTGCCTTTTCACTGTAGCGCCCATCACAAAGTTCGTGCTGACAGAGTGTACCTTTTTTACAAAATGAGGTCTGACAGGTTAGGCGACTCACTCAGCGTTGCACTGAGAGACAGCAACACAATCTAATATAGCGACTTTCCATATTGTAATTGATTCAATGTGATTACTGAAAGTAGCGATGAAACAATAATGAGAAGGTAATATTTTAATATATTATAGCACCTTTCCCTTTTATTACAGTTCTGTATTGCTTTACGGCTATTCCACAGTCTGTGCACTGATGAGTGAAATATTTTGAGACAGTAATGCATTTTAGGAACCTGTAGCCCTGGACTCAATTGTAACCTCTCTTCCCAATGCTTAGTATTACTGTTATTCTGTTTATAAATTGTGAACCCTAGTAAGTGGATGAGCTTGATGGGGGTTACTGGTGCAGACTGAATCAACAGAGTCGAGCTGCAGACCATCAGAGCCTCACTCCATTGAGGAGGATGTCGCTTTATGTCATACACCACTGATAACGCCTGGCTACATTATGATTAAGATTAGGTTTGGGGGAGGAGTTACATGACTCAAATCGAGTAAACCAGGTGACGAAAACCTGCAATCCAATTGGCTGCCCAGCAGAGCTCCTGAGTCGTGGAGCTGTGAAGGTCTGCAGCTGGACTCATCTCGACTGAATGTCATTGTACAGCTTAGCCACTAGGGGGCCACACTGCCTGATTTCCAGATGTCATGCCCTTCAATTGAAGGCCCCCTAATCACTGGCATTTAATAGCACACACACACACACACACACACACACATACAGCCCTGCCTCTGGAAGTGAGTTCAGCCAGAGCCCACTGATGGGCCTGCCGAAGGGGATGCGCTGACTTTCATGGCCCTTCCCGAGTGGACTTGATTTGCTTCACCACCAGCCTGGCCTCGTGAGGCGAGCGGCGCAGCTTCAAATTGCTCTTCATTTCCTGAATGTGCTGCTGCACGTTTCTCCCAGTTGGCCTGTCGTGTAGATGGATCAGGAAACTATAAGACGCCCCCGGGCCGCTGACCTCCTCCATCTCCTTTTTTTTTTTCCCTCTTGAGTTCATCCTCTTTACCTCCAGCGTCTCAATCAGGGAAAACAAAGAGCGATGCTCAAAGTAGCAGGAAATGGAAGCCACATGGGTCCCAGGGGGGCGCTTTTTGAAACTCTTAACTTGGTTTTTAAAAATTAATTGAAGCTAATTTCTAAAGAAGGTGATGTGTCAGGGAGCAGCTCCAGGAATGCCGATGTGCAAACACATGTCCACCAAAGCAGCGAGATTCTGTTACTGGATTTGGCCACCTTGTCTTTAAAGCTTTTCAGATTCCTATAGGCTGGCCAGGTCATCCCTTTTGACCATGAATTACGGGTCTTGTCAAAGAGCAGGTGTGGACTTGCTGATCATCAGATAAAGAGGAAAATGTAAAGTAACAGAGGTCATGACCCTAACGGCTTCCCAGTCTGCTGCAGAGTGAGAGCAAGTTATTGAGTTGTTTGCTGTGAAAGGCACTATATACACATTGGTGTAAATGGGGTCAACCCGGTGGTGCAGTGATTAGAACATTAAAATACTCTGGACAAGAACAGGCCATTCTGCCCAACAAAGCGCGCCAGTCCTATCCACTGAATTCTTCCAAAAAAACATCAAGTCGAGTTTTGAAAGTCCCTAACGTGTTAATGTCTACCACACTACTTGGTAGTTTATTCCAAGTGTCTATCGTTCTTTGTGTAAAGAAAAACTTTCTAATGTTAGTGCAAAACTTACTCTTAACAAGTTTCAAACTGCGTCCTTGTGTTCTTGATTAACTCATTTTAAAGTCACCGTCTCGATCCACTGGAGTAAGTCACTTCATGATTTTAAACACTTTAGTCAGGTCTCCTCTTAATGTCCTTTAAAGGCTCAGCTCTTTTAATTGTCCCTCATAACTCATCCCCTGTAGTCCTCAACTCAGCCTAGTCACTCTTCTCTGGAGCTTTTCTAGCTTTGCTGTGTTCATTTTGTAGCCTGGAGACCAAAACTGCACCCAGTACTCCAGATGAGGCCTCACCAGTGTGTTATAAAGCTTGAGCAGAACCTCCTGTGACTTGTACTGCACACATCAAGGCGCTATATAACCTGACATTCTGTTAGACGTCTTAATGGCTTCTGAACACTGTCTGGCAGTTGATAGTGTTGAGTCCATTACAACTCTTAAATCCTTCTCATAAGGTGGACTTGTGTATTCAGATTAGAAGAGGAGAACATTCGAGACAAGAACAGGCCATTCAGTCCAACAAAGCTTGCCAGTCCTGTCCACTTCATTCTTCAGAATAATATCAAGTCGGGTTTTGAAGGTCTCTAAAGTCCTCTGGTCTGCCACACTACTTGGTCATTTAAGTGTCTTTGGTTCTCAGTGTAAAGAAAAACTTCCTAATGTTTGTGTGAAATTTACCCTTAACAAGTTTCCAACTGTGTCCCCGTGTTCTTGATGAACTCATTTTAAACTCACCGTCTCGATCCACTGGAATAATTCACATCATAATTTTAAACACTTCAGTCAGGTCTCCTCTTAATCTTCTTTTTCTTAAACTGTAAAGGCTCAGCTCTTTTAATCTTTCCTCCTAATTCATCCCCTGTAGCCCTGGACTCAGTCTAGTTTCTCTTCTCTGGACCTTTTCTTGTGCTGTTATGTCCTTTTTGTAGCCTGGAGATCAAAACTGCACCCAGGACTCCAGATGAGGCCTCACCAGTGTGTTATAAAGACTGAACAGAACCTCATGTGACTTGTACTCCACACATCAAGGCGCTATATAACCGGGCATTATGTTTACCTTTTTAATGGCTTCTGAGCACTGTCTGGCAGTTGATAGTCGTAGTACGACTCCTAAATCCTTTTCATAAGGTGTACTCTCGATTTTCTAACCGCCCATTTTGTATTCAAATTACACAATGTTATTAGTGCTGCTCGAGATTAGTATTCCTCAAAGTGTTTGTGAACGAGGACCACTTTGTCAAAGATATGGTATACCACCTATGGCCAACATCCACTTATTACAGTACCATACAATACAATTTATTTTTGTATAGCCCAAAATCACACGAGAAGTGCTGCGATGGGCTTTAGCAGGCCCTGCCTCTTGACTCTCTAAGAAGACAAGGAAAAACTTCCAAAAAAACCCTAGTAGGGAAAAAATGGAAGAAACCTTGGAAAAAGAGAGACCCCTTGCCAGGTAGGTTGGACGTGCAGTGGGTGTCAAAAAGAAGGGGGTCAATACAATACAATACACAGAACAGAACACAAATAATCCTCAATACAATATAATAGTAAAATAAAAATATTACAAGTACAGAGCAGGATTCAACTGTAGATGATATCCCATAATATGATTTGGATTTGTTCAGAGTCCTGGAGACCTCGGCCATCAAGCTGCCTCCCCTTATTGGCCATTCCACAGCTGAGTCAGCGCTGGGCCAGCTAATCCGATGAAAAGACCCCTCACCCGATGATTCCTGTGATCCTCCATCAGAGATGATTTTTTCTTAGGCAGGCAAAACAATTTGGCAGGTGGTCAGTGGCACCAAGTGCCATAGTTGAATACTGAGAAAAGAAACAGAATAGGTGAGGGTTAGCAACAAATGCTAACTATCATATTACTTATGTTTTAGTGCTAATGACTAACAACAGAGATGCAGTCTGCACAGTTAATCAGCAGCTCTAGTCAGGGTGTGCTAAACTGAAGTTGTGAGTCTTCAGCCGGGATTTGAAAACTGAGACCGAAGGGGCATCTCTTATAGTGGCAGGCAGGCCACTCCACCGTTTAGGGGCCCTGTGACTAAAAGCTCGACCTGCCACTGCTATTTTATTAATCCTTGGAATCAGAAGCAGACCAGCATCTTGAGATCTTAATGTGCGCTCAGGTTTGTAAGTCGTGATAAGTTCAGACATGTAAGCTGGACCTTGGCCATTTAACCTTCCTCTTGTGTTAGCTTTCTGTTATCATCTCTTATGTTAACGGGTCGGTTTTGACCCATGTATTAAATCAGCAATAAAATACACTAAAAACAATAAGCTATCATCCAATTTGTTTCTCATCTCTTGGTTACCTTGTTAGGCTTCCTTATCCATGAAAATGTTGGTTTTAATACTTTTGGTGTGGGCCTCTGGGCCTTTTTTTGTCAGTATACCCCTTGATTTCAATTTAAAAAAATGGTAAAATGAACCTCAAGAGAATCATATTAATAAATAAAAGGTTGTTGTGTTACCTGACTAGTACTGAGGGGTATAGAACACATCTCTTAATAAATAAATTTGTTTTATTTATTTTTTCATTTTAATATTAATAACTAAAATGACATCTATGGTGTTATGGGTCAATTTCGACCCATAGATATTTACATCAAGAAAAGGCAAAAAAATATTTTTTTCAGCAATAGAACTTTAATATAAACTGAAAAAAATGCAAAGCAGAACAGGTCATGACACAAAATATATATTTGCATGGTCAAATAAACAAAAAACAATCAAGAAAATCAAACAAATAGAAATCAATTACAAGTTCCAAAACTAATTCAAAGCTAAATCAGAGTAAAAACCTCTGTGTGCAAGAACATGCTTGTGTATGTGTGTGTTTAGAGGCATGTGTGGCAAAAAGTGACACTTTTTGTGTGTTCTTTGCAGAGATATTTCTTGCAGTTGAAACACAATACATTTGTCTTTCTGTCCTTACTGCTTGGGCAGACCTGACACCTCTTTCTTTTTGAATCAGGCGGCCTGACTGGGGTTGGGGCTGTTTCTGTTGGTGTAGAGGCAGGGCTGGCTGAGGAGGATGCTGATGCAGATTCTCTCTGTGTTGCTGATGGTGAGGATGGAGTGCTGGGTGAGCTCTGCAGCTGTCTGACAAAGGGTGCAGCGTCTGGGTCTCATGTACATCATGAGGTACTGAGCTCCAAAAGATCTTACCGTTTTTGGACTTGAATCTTTCGGCAGGAGCAGCTTCAGCACCAGTGACCTCCTCATCCGACTCATCAGATGTTTCTGTGTCTTCTGGACGATACTCCACATTGTCTTCCTCCTCAGAAACCTGCTCATCTGAATCGCTATGCTGCTCTGTGTCCTCTCCTTCATTTTCACCAAAAATATGATCCAGAACTTGGCTCACTGTAAATCTTCTTCTCATTTTTTGCATGCTGCAAATTGTAAATGTGCACTCTGCAAGTCAAATGGCCACTCAAATGAGTGAATTCACCTCACATGTCAAGTCTTTGTTTGTTTTGTTTTTGTGCAGGTATTCTGGAAAGCCACACAAAATGAGAAAGCTCACATGATTAGGAGAGGAGCTGGCTGTCAGTGTGTCAGCTGACAGTGCACTTAGGATTTCAGTTTTGGCTCTAATTATTGCTTTATCATCGTATTATCATACCTGGGTCGAAACCGACCCTAACAACACAAAGATACAAAATCTATCAATATAAATTCTTCACAATACAAATTATTATCTTTTTAAAATTTTTTTTATTGATTTTTAAAGTTTGTCCTGTTTCACTATTACGCAGGCAAAGCCACGGGGAACAGCTAGTATAATATAATTATTAAACAGAGTTGTGGCTGGGTTGGCACCTCAACTATTAAACTGCATCTAATGACTTTTTCAGTTGACATCCTTTTATCAATTTATCTTGAAACGCATGTGTGACTGGGGATCACCTTCTATGCTCTGAGAAGGTAAGCAATACCACCAAAGGGCAAAAGGGGGTCTTAGTGTCATAGTCCTAACTGTTTCTTTTCTCTCCACCGCAGCTCCAAGAAGATGTCTCAGGATGACACCTAGCTCCACCCACAATTCCCCACGAGGGCTCTGCCCCCTTCCACCTGGAACACCATAAAAATAGGTGGTCCCAGAAGTAGGCGTTAATTCCGGACCAGGGGCCTCATGCATAACGCCGTGTGTAGAACTCACACTATAACATGATGTAAGCACAAAAGCCGAAATCCACAGAAAAATCCAGATGCATAAATCTGTGCGTACTCCAACTTCCACGTTCTTCTACTACATAAATCCCGGTCAGTGTGAAAAGTAACACGCTTGCTGTCCCGCCCCAACTCCTCCCAGAATTACACCTCTTTGAATATGCAAATCAATATACAGTAAATAAACCTTAAGTTCAGTGTTCTGTGAAAAGACAATGGGAAAAACGTGGGAAAATGGAAAAATTTCGGCGAATACCAAGTAGAGGCAAGGAAAAATGTACTATTTGTTGGTTTAAAGAGTGGTATAAACAACAAAAGGAAGTTGATCGTGTGACATAGCGTGTCGGAGAAACTCGAAAGCTCAAGTTCACAGAGTCGCACAGTGCCCGAAATAAAAAAAGAAGTTGTCAGATATCAAAGTCGCCTTGAAAAGACGAGTTGTAGCCCACCGTCTGAGTGTCATATGAAAGCTTATTAGGGTACAGAGAAAAAAAAGGCACACAGTGGGGGGGAAAAAGCACGAAATGTCAACTTCAATCTCGAAATTTCCACATTAATCACATAGTTTATTTTGTCATTAAAGTAGAACATCATAAACTTCATCTTAAAATCGTTTAATTAACCAGTTTCTCAAATCACATCGTAATTAAAGTAGCATGTTAAATGCTATGTTTAGTATGTGTTCTTCTATATGCTGTATGTGTGTGAATCACTACATGCTTCTTAAACCGGCTCTCTTCCTCTGACAGGACACAGAATCCATTACATTCGTGATATTACAGCTCTCTGAATAATTAAAATACTGAGATGTATACGTGATACCATTTTCATGATGATAGGAGTTAAAGCACGATATTAAACATGGGTTTCACGGTGGTTGTGCGCGACCTTCGATGAAATAATTTACTACAGCAGTACTCAGGGACGGCTCTAGGCTTGTGGCAGCCCTGGGCAAAGAAAGAATCGGTGGCCCCTTCGCCTGCCAATGTCAATATGATATCTTATGCACGGCGGATGGCCACGTCCGTTGCAGACACTGCATAGCCGTGCTCATGACACCAGCATTTAACTTTTGTCGAAATTTGAGCTGCGTTTTTAGCTGTGTCGTTATTTTCTCTTTCTGTTTTATATTCAATATATATTGGCTTGGCGGCCCTGTGCAGGTGAAAACCCCCATGCAGACACGCGGTCCAGTCCCACTCTCCAGAAAAGACCCTTTATCTGCCGCAGCCAGGTGTTATATGGGTGTCTCCTTGGCCTCGTCCAGCCACTCGGGTCCTCAACAATGAGGATACTGCAAGCCAGAACACCCTCTGAGAATTGTGACACATGGCCGTAGTATCGTAACTGATGCTCCCTCACAGTGCATGTAATGTGCCTCATTTGGGACTCCATGAGCAACACAAAGTCAAACCAGCGGTACCCAAGGATTTTCTGAAGAGACACAGCACTGAAGGAGTCCAGTCTGAAGGGTCTCAGGTCACTGGATAGCGTCCATGTTTCACAACCATATAGCAAGACAGGAAGCACCAGGACTCTAAAGACTTGGATCTTCGTCCTTTTGCAGAGATATCGGGAGCGCCACACATCCCTTTCCAGCGACCTCATGACCCCCCCATGATCTCCTAATCCGTCTACTGACTTCATATGAAGAGTCACCAGAGGCATGAATGTCACTGCTGAGGTAAGTAAACCTCTCGACGAGGTCGACACTCTCTCTGCAGACAGACACACTGCTGATGGCCGTGCCCAAGAGTTCATTAAAGGTCTTTGTATAACGTGGGAAAAAAACGTAATTTAAATGATTTTAGCACCAGACTGCAACACAACAGAATGTGAAAAAAGTGAAGGCACCTGAATACTGTACTTTCTGAAGGCGCTGTGTATAGTGGCAAGCTGCAGACAATAAATGTTGGGGAACCAACCCAGTTGTCCCCGTTTGATTCTCGAAGGATTTCCTTTGTTTCAATCAGCCACTCCAGGCAGCAGATATGTAGAAAATAAAAGTAGATCTCCTCTTAGGGCTTAAGTGTAGTGTCATCCCAATGGGAGCTCACGAGGATGGAGCTCCATCCTGTGGGCTGCCTGATCATAGAAAGACGCCTCCTTCCATTAACTTACAGGGCAGTGGACCGGAAGGGGCGGAGTCAGCTGCCCTCACTGGGTGTGTTCTCAGTATTGTGTGAGGAAAGGAGGAGGAGATGGTTAACGCCATCGCCCCCTTTCATCCCGGGGTAGTGTTACATACCTTATATGAGCCCACTGACGTGCATGCAGGACCCAGAGTTTGTTAAAACGGTTGACCTATTGTGTCATTGCTGGCTGTCCAATCTGTCATCCACATCTCACATCTCTATCAGAGTCTCTGCTCTCTCTTCTTGTTGTGTCTGATCGAATTCCATAATTGTTGCAACTCCTTGCTTGGCTGGACCATTAATGCTACTTCTGTGTTATTTCCTCTGGTTTCATGAGTAGATGTTTAATCTCACATTAATAAACTGGATGTGCTGTTGAACAATTGAGTCCATAGACCATGGAAAGCATGTACCGTAGAAGGAGCCAGGGGGAATTACGGTTCAAAGACGTCACTCCTTTTTTGTTAATTTAAATTGTGAGAATGAAAATGCCACATCAGTTTGAGGTGTCATTTGTTCAAGGGTGTCACCTTTATCTGAGGGCACTGTCTGCATAAAGATTGAATGCTTGCCTGTTCAAATATGTTGAAAAAGTCAATGATTCCCATGGGGTGTACTTACTTTTTCACATGACTGTGTTTGTGCATCGTAGCTCCAAGATGTAGTTTTAGAATGAAAGTGAAGGTTAGGGGGTTAATGTGGTTAGCGTTCAGGGTGAAGGGCGCAAAGAGCTCAAAGCAGTTTTAGGACATACATTAAGGTTTAGGGCTTGTGTGGCTGGCGTTTAGTGTGAAATAAAATGGTGCATCCTTGGACAACCAAACCTGACCACATCTGATCTCGCCATTTGCACAGCCATTTGGTATTTAGAAGGAGAAGACATATGAAATATACGAGCTGAAATAACCTTTCTTGGCATAAATAGGAAAGAACAAATTAATTACTACCATATATACTGCGCTTAAGTTCTCCCGCGGATAAGTCGTGGCTTGATTTTACCGTATAATTTTTCTGTATTTTATAATGTCAGTCGTATAAGTCGAATGCGGAAAACTCATGCTATTGGTCTAAGAGATTATGATATGCTAATACCCACCTGAGAGAGAAACCATGGAGCACACTGCCGTTTTTTCCCATTTACTTTGCCTACGTGACAACACGGTAATACCCAAACTATTCCGTAGCAACATTTGCACTGTTTTGTGTTTTTTGTATCTCACACCCTCATACACCTTTATCGTAAGAGCATCCCCTATCTACGATGGAGCGTTCGATCAGAAGAAAATATGAAGCTGGTTTTAAATTAAAAGTCGTTGAAGTGGCGAAAGAAATTGGTAACTGCGCTGCTGCAACACAATTCGATGTGTCTGAGAAATTGATGCGAGATCTGAGGAAGCAAGAAGATGTAAAAAAAAAAGTGTCACATTTTTGAATAGGCGTATAAGTCGGGGTCTGATTTTATGATCTATTTTTCAGGTTTCAAGACCTGACTTATACGCAGGTACATACGGTAATCAACAAATGCTGGGACACCTGTAGGAACTGTTTGCTGTCAGAATACGTGACACACAGCGACGGTCTGTGAGCATCGTTTGTCAAACACAGTTCTGGAAGTGATTAGCGATTGACTGTGATGTACACCACTTCTAGAAGGTGTATTAGACAGAACGCTTTGACACACCGGCAAAGTAGCTGACTTCCTGTAATCATCATATTTTTGATAAGTCGGGGTCTGATTTTATGATCGATTTTTTTGGGTTTCAAGACCCGACTTATACGCGAGTATATACGGTAAGTGATTTTGAATGCTTCCTCGTTTTAAAGCAGACAATTCTGAAAATTCTCCGTTGCTTTTAAAAATGGCAGATTTTGAAATTACAGAAAGTTGTACAGTGAGGTCTATTCAAGGTATTTTAACACAAACTGAACTTTCCCTACAAATTAATTAAAAAAATAAAATAAGCATTTGGAATTTCAGCAGAATTCAGCAGGCAGACATGACATCTGCAATAGGTGCTTTCTCATATTATGCGAACCCAGGCCCCTCTATAATGCGGGGAGCCACAAACATGACAAAATAAATCATTTAACAACATTCTGCTGTATCCAAATATAAAAATTCATATAAATAATATTTAAATACAGGTTTCCCCTGCTATTCCAAAGTAGAATGTTCCTATGAAACCTTTCGTGAGCTGAAATGACGAGAAGAAAACACAATTTAGAGTGGAATATGTTTTGAGTGGGGTGGCATGGTGGTGCACTGGGTAGCGCTGCTGCCTCGCAGTTAGGGGACCTGGGTTCGCTTTCCGGGTCTTTCCTGCATGGAGTTTGCATGTTCTCCCCGTGTGTGCGTGGGTTTCCTCTAATAGTCCAAAGACATGCAGGTTAGGTGCATTGGTGATTCTAAATTGTCCCTAGTGTGTGCTTGGTGTGTGGGTGTGTGCGTGCCCTGCGGTGGGTTGGCACCCTGCCCAAGGTTTGTTTCCTGCCTTGTGCCCTGTGTTGGCTGGGATTGGCTCCAGCAGACTCCCGTGACCCTGTAGTTAGGATATAGCGGGTTAGATAATGGATGGATAGATGTTTTAAGTGTTCCCAGACCCAAAAAATAACCTACCAAAGCATACCAAATCACACATAAAACTAAAAATAACACAAATATATAGTAAAACTGGGAATGGTATAATGAATACACCGCCCATATAGAACAGAGGTAATGTAATTTACCCGAATTTACCCGAACCAGGAAGTCAGCGAGCACACTGGAAGGCTGAGTGGTGGTGGTGGTGATGATGATGGTGTGTCAGGCTCAGTCACCGGAGGTTGGGGTGGTGGGAGTAGTGCCAGTGCTAAGTTATTTTGTGCCCTAGGCCAAGCTTTTAGTGCACCAGCTGACTGTTTGGTACGAGTGCTAACCCATGTGGCTAGGTACTCGATTTATGATTTGTCTCCTAGGCCAGCGTTTCTCAACCTTTAAGTATTTGCAACCCGAGTTTTCATAACAGTTTTAATTGTGCCCCCCCTAACATTTTTTTGAAACCCTAATAAAATGTATTCCTATATTTTTTGCTGCCGATACACTGCTGCAAGTTTTATTATACTTACTTAGCTTTTATCGACATTTATCTAACTCTATATTTATTTTTCTAGTATCGGATTGTAGTTTAAGTTAATTTGTTTTGATTTCAATAGATGTATTTTTCATATTTTTCAATTCTTGTTTTCTTTTTTTTACATCTTCGCGTGCCCTTTTTTGTTATTTCCTCACAGGTTGAGAACCGCCATCCTAGGCAAATACCTAATTCGCTTTAATGGTGGCACTGGTCCTGGGTGGGTGGTAAAGGAGAGAGAGACAGATGAAGAGGTCATTTGTTAATTTCACATCATAGTCTGAATCCACAAAAGCCAGGCACAGTAGGTCACTAACGCCTTCACCTTCCTAATATGTCTTCCTGCTTCGATGTCAAACATGTCCGGATCAAAGTAAAACGGGTGCTCACAAAGGGGTCTTACCAAATGAGAGCAAAAAAAAAAAAAAAGTGTAAGAGCAGGAAGTCCACATCTTCACCGAGAGTGCAGACACTTAATGGCATTCCACTATTCAGTCCCCATCACTACCCCTCTTATAAACCTGGCCAATCAGACCAAAACAAAAAAAGATTTTAAAGGAGAAAAAATATGAGTGGGTGACTCATATTCATGTCTCTGGTGACTCTTCCTATGAAGTCAGTAGACGGATTGGGAGAGCATGGGGGGGTCATGAGGTCGCTGGGAAGGGGTGTGTGGTGCTCCTGATATCTATGCAAAAGGACAAAGGTCAAAGTCTTTAGAGTCCTGGTGCTTCCTGTCTTGCTATATGGTTGCAAGACATGGACGCTATCCAGTGACCTGAGATGAAGACTGGACTCCTTCAGTACTGTGTCTCTCCGGAAAATCCTTGGGTACCGTTGGTTTGACTTTGTGTTGCTCATGGAGTCGCGAATGAGGCACATGACCTGCATTGTGAGGGAGCGTCAGTTACAACACTAAGGCCATGTGGTGTGATTCCCTGAGGGTCATCCGGCTCACAGGACCCTCATTGTTGTGGACCAGGCCAAAGGGACACCCATGTAACACCTGAGGGTCATTTCCAGAGGGTGGGACTGGACTGCGTGTCTGCCTGGGTGGTTACAAAGTGCATGCCCCCCAGACTGACCTGACCTAACCTGGTAGGGCACAATCAGTGTCCAGTAGGTCTTTATCATTAGATCGGACATTACATATGTTACTTACATCATAACCACATGTTCATTAAGTGCCTAGTAATACACTGTGAATGCTACTGCATATATTATAAAAAATTTAGTAGCACTAAAACAATTTCAGTTTAACTATTCATTCATTAGCAAACACCGTGCTGTAAAAAAATAAGGGTGATGTTCTTTGGATGCGACGTAAAAACTGAAATCCTGAATGAATGTTCTCATTAAAGGTCCCTGGGCGTCTTTCAAAAACCAAAGGATGTTTCCCAATGTCCAGGCTAAATTGGCCACCACAGCCTGGTCACTCTGCGCCCCTAATCATCCCCTGTCTCTAATTGGCTAACCATCTCCCTCACCTCTTCACCCACCAAAAACTAACGTGAGGTGAGTGTACTGGGGTAAGAGTGGCGGCCACCGCATCATCGTCATTATCATCATATTCATCAAGGTGGCCGCTGCACATTGGTGGGGTTTGAAGTGTCCCCACACCCCCACACTGTCAATGAGTAATGAGAAAAGCACAATATACAGTAAATGTAGCTAATTATTAATTATTCTGTGCAGTGCCTAGTAATGATGCTCACCGTCAAAGGCACTTTATGGATTAGAAGCTTTATTAATTCATATAAATTTTGAAATAAAAAAAATTATAAAATCAATTAAAAGCCTGTTTTGTAAAATACCTGGCAAAAGTGCTCAATGTGAAAGGTGCTTTATAAATCAGAAGGCTTTTCTGTGCAGTGCATGATTGTTTAAGTGTAATTTATCAATACTATAAACAATATTGAGAAATGTGTCAATTAAAAGCAAGTTTTGTAAAGCGCCTGGCCACGATGCTCACTGTGAAAGACACTCTGTACATTTAAAGACTATTTTGTGAAGTCACCATTAATGAGGCTTTACCAATTAATACAAATTTATACATTGGAAATGTTGATCAATTTAAAAATTAAAAGGAAATTCAGTAACTGTATTCACCATGTAAGGCACTTTAGATAGACAGATAGATAGATACTTTATTAATCCCAAGGGGAAATTCAAATAATCCAGCAGCAGTATACTGATACAAAAAAATAAATAAATAAATTAAAGAGTAATAAAAATTTTATACATGAAAATCCAATTCTGTGAAGTGTCTGGTTGTGCAGGGTGCTTTATAAATGAAAGGCCGCTACTGAGAAGTGCCAGGTAACCGTGTTCACTGTGAAAGGCGCTCTATACATTTGGAAGTGCCTAAGAAGTGTGCTTTATAAATGTCATGACTTAAAATGGTGCTTCCTCAAATTGATCAAAATTTGAAACTTAATGCAGTAAAGGTTTGGATAATACTGCTCACCATGAAAGGCGCTATATAAATGAAAGGCCTGTTCTGTGGAATTCCTAATACTAGGTGCTCACAGTGCTTTAGAAATTCAAAGTCTGTTTTGTGAAGTGTGTGGTAATTGTGCTTATTGTGAAAGGCACGTTATAAATTAGAAGTCTGTTCTGTTGAAGGCTTTATTATAGTTTACACTGTGAAAGGTGCGTTATAATTTAAATCCTGTTCTGTGCTTTTTGTGAAAGGCGCTATATGAATAAGAAGCTTATCTTTGTCAAGAGCCTTTTAATGCTATTCACCATAAGAGCTGCTTTATAATTTAAAAGCCTATTCTGTAAAGTACCTGCTAATGGTGCTCACGGTGAAAGGCGCTTTATAAATTAAAAGTCTCTTCTGTGCAGCGTGTACTAATTGTGCTTTTTGTGAAAGGAAGGCACTTATTCTGTCAAGTGCTTTGTAATGGTATTGGTTACTTTATAAGTTAAGCACAGATTCTGTGAAATCTCTGATAATAGCACTCGCTCCGAAAGGCGCTTTATAAATTAAAAGCCATTTCTGTGTGCTAATCGTGCTTATTTATCAGTCTGACTCTTATTCTGTTGAATTCTTGTTAGTAGAGCTTTACAGATTCTTGTAATGGTATTTACTGGGCAAGTTGCTTTATAAATTAAACTTTTATTCTGGGACGTGCCTGCTTATGCAGTTTACCATGAAAGGCGCTTTATAAATTTCTTGCATTGCTTGTCATCTTAAGTTATTTTTAAATGCATCTCTCTGTATTTTGTAAAGTTTTCTGCAGTGAAAGGCGCTATATAAATTCGCAGCTGACCGATGAATATTCTGTCTTGTTATCTGTACTTAACCACTGTAAAAGGCGCTATATGATTTAAAAATTAATTTACTGACAGTCTGAACTATTTTTGTTCATTCAGTTCACAGTTACGGGGTGCTGGAGTAGAATTTGGTGCAAGTCAGCTGCCAACTCCTGGATGAAGTGCCAGTCCACTACAGAGCCCACTCAGGCACACGCCCACACTTGTTCCCTTAGGATGGGGATTTGTATAAAAGGCGCTATATGAATTCAAATGAATTGACTGACCATATAATTTTTGTTCAGCCATCTCACAGTTATAGGGTGCCGAAGTACGTCATGGAAGAACTGGGGGCAAGACAGGTGTCAACCTTGGATGGAGTGCCAGTCCACTACAGTGCTCACTCAGGCACACACTCACACTCATTCCCTTAGGATGGTGATGACTACAAAAGGCGCTATATGAATTAACTGACAGCCCAGCCCGGATCACAGAACTGTGTGCCAGTCCAGTACAGTGGCTACTCACACCCACACTTGGGATGGTGACCATTGTAAATATTGCAGCATGACCATTCTGCCTTGTGTCTCCTGTAATGTGTTCTTACAATCTTTGCTGTGAAAGGCGCTACATATTGTGACGCTTGACTGGATGAGCAACGCAGTCACAGACTGCCGGGGCCCAAGTGACTTGTGTGCCATGCAGAGGTCAACGCAGCGTCTGGTTCATGGGGTTACACAAAGACCAGCAGAGGCCTGCTCCTCCGCTAATCTGATTTGTGTGAACCGCGGGAGGAATGCGGCGGAGACAAGCGACCGCGGCTAAAAGAGGAAGACGGGAGATTCTGAATGTTTGGTTTGGTATGGCTCCCCAAGGACATGTCAGCCAAAACAGCAGAAAAATGAGCTCAACGTTATTCCCATCAGGCTGAGCCTGCAGGCTGTTGAGTACTTTAAACTTTTCCTTTTCCACTTCCTGTTATTTTTTTTTTTTTTCATTTTGTTTTTTACTTTCTTTGGCTTCTTCATTAGTAGAGATGACACCATCCTGTCTTACCTCCGTGTCATCAGGGCTACTCGGCTGGTAGAGAGAAAACCAAATGGAAAATGAGAGGATGGCCTTGTGGCACAGTGGTTAACAAGATTATAGACTAGACAAGATTATAGACTGTTATACCTGCCTCACACTCTCCATCTTGCATTTTTTAACTTGCACTGCGCTTTTATTGCTCTTTAATTAATATTGTTTTATCAGTATGCTGCTGCTGGAGTATGTGAATTTCCCCTTGGGGATTAATAATCTATCTATCTATCTATCTATCTATCTATCTATCTATCTATCTATC
>JANRMT010062810.1:19332135-19342413 GCA_026402145.1 Polypterus bichir lapradei | reverse complement strand
AAATAATAATAATAATAATAATAATAATAATAATAATAATAATAATAGTAGTAGTAATACATTTTATGTATTTATTTCTCAGTTTTTTTTATTTTTAATAAATTTGCAAAAACCTCAAGTAAACTTTTTTCACGTTGTCATTATGGGGTGTTGTGTATAGAATTCTGAGGAAAAAAAATGAATTTAATCCATTTTGGAATAAGACTGTAACATAACAAAATGTGGAAAAAGTGATGCGCTGTGAATATTTTCCGGATGCACTGTATGTATTTAGTTATGTGTTATGATAAACATTTCTTAATTTTCTTAATTTCTTGTCATTTTGTTTTTCAAAGATGCCAACATTTGATTATTTTTTTCTCTGGAAGTAATCATATTGTCACCTGCACCATGTGACAACCGAACAATGCACTGTGTGACATCACTGCTTACATCAGTATACAGTTGTGATGGATGTGGACTGGCTTCCTGACTCAAACTGAGATTGGTCCCGTACCCACCCAGGAGGCCATTATTTATTTTATTCATTTGTTTCACAATCTTTTTTTGCTTGTTTTTTTTTTTTTTTTTTTTTCCTAAGTGTAACGCTAAGGATTGTGGGAGAATTCACTTTTGTGAACCAATACTAAATGGTGAAGTAGGAATCTGAGTTGAGGTCCAAAAAAACGATTTCACACTAGGGCCTCCTTGAATTGAAAGCTAACAAATTATAATATTTTAAGAGAACTGTCGAGAATACAAAAAACTGCCATATTTACAGTAACCTGACGTCAAGGATGCCACTGAGCTGGTCACGTGAGGCTGCTTGGTTAACATCGCATATACAAAGACGTGACATTAATTAAAGTAGTCTTTATCGACTCAAGTCAAATTTAAACCACAGAAATGATCTCTTTGTATATAAAATCCAACATCTCTCTGTCTGTCTGCCTGTCTGCTTTTCACGAGAGAACTACTTAATGGATTTAGATCGGGTTTTTTTCTATAATTTGCTGGAACGTTCCGGTATATTTTGCAACTTCTCTCATTGTGCTCAGTATCGTAATTCACTTGTGGTACTGATTTATTTGTGCAAATCTGAGAGACACGCAGCGGGCCAAGGGGAGTTGGGCGGGGTCCTCTTCACTCACACGCCAGCCTCGGGGCTTATCTTACCTCCACTTAGCAAGCGAATGAGAGAACTACTGAACAGATTTAGATCTGGTTATTTTCTGGAATTTGCTTGAACATTACGGTATATTTTGCGACTTCTCTCATCACGATAAGTATCATAGTTCACTTGCGGTACCGAATTATTTGCGCAAATCCAAGAAACACGCAGCGGGCCATGGGGAGTTGGGTGGGGTCCTCTTAACTCACACACCAGCTTCGGGGCGTACTTTACCTCCACCTAGCTAGCGAATGAGAGAACTACTTAACGGATTTAGATTGTGTTATTTTCTGGAATTTGCTTGAACATTCCGGTTGATTTTCCAACTTCTCGCATCACTCTAAGAACCATAGTTCGCTTGCAGGAGTGATATATTCGCGTTAATCTGAGAGATCTGATATTACAAGCTGATGTTTTCATCTTCCGCACGATCACCACCAACTGTTTTTAGCATAGTGTATTGATACGCATTTAACCAATTTGCCGTGTAACCAATCAACAATTTTCACGCTAATTTGACTTCATCGTTTCTCTGTGCTAGGATTGTCCGTGTACTCATTTCTTCTGTTGATAACACTTCGGGATGAAATTCTTCAATAAGATTTTCACATTATTTCACATTATCTTTTACTGGGAACTTAAAGTGAGGAAAACATAAAAATTTATAAGAGCTGAGAGTGCAGGAACTGTGTCTGTCAAAAGCATTCACTCAAATGAGAGGTGAGAGGGCCGTGTGCGTGGGCCGTAAATGATTGAGAGGAGGGCGGGACTTGAAAAAACTCTTTTGGCAATAGTCTCATCTCAAGATTTTCTTTTATAATAGAGAGTTTTAAGTGGATAGGACCGGCTGAATATCCCATTCTCGCCTAGATTGTTCTGATGTTCTGAAGACTGAGTTCCTCTAAATCAAAGAACATAACTTAGATTGACGATGGCACGTTTTCTCTTCAGGCTTGGCTAGACAAGATGGTATAAAAATATTTTTCGAATGTTACCAGACATCAGATGCATTGACAAATTGAATGCATCGTATTTCTTATAGCTTAAACGCTTTACGCAGTGAAGCACACTGGGTCTACTTTGGGTGAATTGAAAAGAATATTATGCATTCCGCAAATCTCTTAACATGGTATATGAAATTCTCAAACCCATTTTGTTCAATTCAGGGTCATTGTTGGCAGCCTGGTATTATTGGGTATGAGACAGAAACTGACCATTCTATCGAGGTGAAAGTCTTCTATTACAAAACTCAAAAATCCCTTCCATCACTGGGGTGGCTGAACTGCACACGTCTCTTCATGTGGAGTAGGCCTGGGCAGTTGAACCTCTCCTGTAAGGCACCACAGATGCTCACCATGGGCACGGTCCCTTTCTAAAAGTGAGTTGTGTCCTTACGTTGGTCATAATCAAGTTTAGTGTCCATTTGCCTGAAGAAGAGGTGGGTTTAAGGCGCCTTTAAGATTCCATTATGGCGTCACCTTTGGATTTCAGAGTCTACCCTGAAGGGATCAGTTTCATGAACGGTTGATCACTTTGTGCCAATGTGCTCCACAGACGGATGCACATTAGTCAATTGTGCCACTAATTAGCAGTTGCCAGCTTTACACTGTCTGTTATCTGTTAAACTGCTGAAAAGTCTGCTGCAGATCATAGGGTGCGGGTGCCACATTTCGTAACGCTGGCAGCCCACCATTGTCAGCACCCGTCAACAGCAGACGTTTTCTCATTTGCATAAATTATGTTGGCACTCAAACATTAGCACTTCAGATTATTTACCGCCACATGTTTGTTTGCAAACACGATGAGCTGTTTAGCTGCTGTGCACGCGTGCCTGGCATTTCAATGGCTACTCCTCTCTCCCTTTTATTTTTTTTTTTGTTGTTTTTATTGCATTGATAAATTTGATAATAACATCTCTTTCCATGTGTGAGATTTGCCAAATTTCACTCGTGCTCCCATTAAGAGAGTCTGCAGATTTAAAGAAGGAGGTTGAGAAGCTGCCTTCCTTTAGTTGAGCATTAGTGAGCATGTTGAGGGTGAGAGCTGGCAGTGCCACAGTCCAACTGCTGTACTTACCAGGGAGTGCCATGCAAATGCCCTCTCAGTTATAGGTGGGTCCCCTCATAGAGGAGATGGCGTGTAATTCTTGTGTTCAAATGGGCCTTCTTATACAGAAATAGCAAACCGATTGGCAGATTTGCATTATGTGCCACCTGATTCTCTCTTTATCATATACAGTAAATGAAATATACACTTATATTGGAAGGGATTTCATATCACTGTATCTTATATAGACGCTTTTATGTGCGCTGATTTACTTTATACAGCATTTTTAATATACACTCACTGGCCACTTTATTAGGTACACCTTGCTAGTACCGGGTTGGACCCTCTTTTGCCTTCAGAACAGCTGTTATTCTACATGGTGTAGATCCAAAAAGGTGCCAGAAACATTCCTCAGGGATTATGGCTCATATTGACCTGTTAGCATCACTCAGTTACTGCAGATTTGCCATCTGCACATCCATGATGCAAATCTCCTGTTCCACCACATGCCCAAGGTGCTCTAATGGTGACTTGTGGAGGCCATTTGAGTCCAGTGAACACATTGTCATGTTCAAGAAACCAGTCTGAGATGATCTGAGCTTTGTGACATGGTGCGTCATCCTGCTGGAAGTAGCCATCAGAAGATGAGTACACTGTGGTCATAAAGGGATGGACATGGTCAACAACAATACTCAGGTAGGCTGTGACATTTAAACAATGCTCACTTGGTGCCACAGGGCCAAAAGTGTGCCAAGAAAATATCACAGACACCAACACACCACCACCACCAGCCTGAACTGTTGATACAAGGCAGGATGGATCCCTGCTTTCATGTTGTTGATGCCAAATTCTGATCCTACAATCTGAATGTCACAGCAGAAATCAAGACTCATCAGACCAGACAACGCTTTTCCAGTCTTCTGTTGTCCAATTTTGGTGAGCCGTGTGAATTGTAGCCTCAGTTGTCTGTTCTTAGTTGACAGGAGTGGCACCCGCTGTGGTCTCCTGCTGCTGTAGCCCACCTGCTTCAAGGTTCGATGCGCTGTGTGTTCAGAGATGCTCTTCTGCACACCTCAGTTGTAACGAGTGCTTATTTGAGTTACTGTTGCCTTTCTATCAGCTCAGACCAGTCTGGCCATTCTCCTCTGACCTCTGGCATCAACACGGAATTTTCCTTCAGAGAACTGCCGCTCACTGAGACAGTTGTGTGTGAAAATCCCAGTAGATCAGCAGTTTCTGAAATTCTCAGACCAGCCCGTCTGGCACTAACAACCATGACACATTCAAAGCCACTTCAGTCTCCTTTCTTCCCCATTCTGATGCTCAGTTTTATTTTCAGCAGGTCATCTTGACAATGTCTACAGGGCGAAATGCATTGAATTGCTGCCATGTGATTGGCTGATTAGATATTTGTGCTAACAAGCAGTTGAACAGGTGTACATAATAAAGTGGCCGGTGAGTGTATATTCATATATATTAAATTATGCATTTTATATCAGAAATGCTTCCAAGCCATAGTTTTGGGACACTGGAAGTGCTCCAGAGTATTACATAAAAGGAGCGGCCCCACTTTAATCTGAGAGCCAGAGTTGGGAGGGGAAAGACAAAGCTTGCTGGAGGAGACGAGGAGAGGCAACAAAGTATTGAGTGCGACAGAATTGTGGAGAGGGGAAGAATTAGGGTGATGGTAGTGGTGTTGGAAATGCTTCAGTGTAAGAGTTTCCCACAATAAAAACCTGTCATTCACTGCCAAACTTGTATCTGAGCATTTGTGTCGGTAATTTGGAGAGCTGCAGCACCCCTGGGGACCACACTATCTATCTATCTATCTATCTATCTATCTATCTATCTATCTATCTATCTATCTATCTATCTATCTGTCTATCTGTCTATCTGTCTATCTGTCTATCTTTTGTGATGTCTGATTGCCTTTACATTTACGGCTGAATTCACCGTTCTCTCAAAATGCTGAGGCTCAAAGTATTAAAGAGTAGTAGGACACAAGGCACTGGCAGAGCCAAGACATTTCGATGAAGAATCATGCCAGCAGAATGCCAAGGTAGGCAATTCTTGGCCAAATGAGTCCTCACACATCAGTAAACTCTTACATCCCTAACTCCGTCTGAGGGTCTGGACGCTTGTGCTAGTAGCAGTTCCTGCATGATGGAAAGTCTTGAGCTGCCATTGTAATGAAAATGGCACGTCTCCCACCTGAAGATTACTGGGCTGCTGGAGAAAAAGGTCCTGACCCAGGCCAGGTGGCTGGCAAATGTGCTTTAAGGGCATAGATTTCCCTTTGATAAAAATCCTCCCTGGCCTTCTGGAATCCCAGAGACAGGAATTTTGAAGCCCACACTGCCTGCAATGACTTTATAACACTTTAAAAGTTGCCTCCCTCTGGCATTGCCAGTCTTTGCTGGATTTTGTTTCCATTCTCCACCAGACAAGAAAAAATAAAAACTGCACATTGTAGTCCATGGGGTAGCACCACACTAGAGCGCTTTCTCATTTATGTGTCCATTTAGAGCATCTGACAAAACCAAAAATCAGATTTGAGGGGAAGAAGGAAGGGGTTCTGTCAATTCTGTTATTTTTTTTGGAAAGACGTCATACAAATTGGAGTTCACTCATGTAGTGTCCTTCAAAGGGGAAATCATTAGTGTTTATTCTGCACCTCTCATAAGGAAACAATACAAGCTGTTATATAGCACCTTTCATAGGCAACATGTATAGCACCACTCATAGCCTTCGTGTCAGAGCTCTCATGGTGCAGACAGCAGTCTTAATGAAGCACATCAGTCTTTTATATAGCAGGGAGACAAAATAAGTGTCCATACGCGGTGTCACCTATAGACAGTAGATATTCGTCTCTACATACCCCCATTCATAATAGAAGATACATCAGTCCATCAGTTTATAAAGTGCCTTCCATAACCTATAAATATGAATCTTTTCAATTAGAACCTGCCATCTTTATTTGCATACAGTAGCTTTTATAAGCAGCTCCAGTGTATTCCCTATTGCAGTGATTTTATAGCACCTTTCCCCTGAAAAACAATAGCACGTTCCATGTTACACATATCTTAGGGAGCAAATAACAATCTTTATATAGCACCTTTAATAATTGTTTTTTTTTTATTATTATATAAATAGCATTATTAATATTTTATCGAGCACAGAAAATATTCTTTTTCCAGTACCTTTTGAAGTAAAGGTTTTGTATAGTGCCTTTCACGATAAGCCTTTCATAAAGTGTAATGGCCATTTGTACTCTGCTGTTCATGTTGAACAAGTGTCAGTCATTATAAAGCACCTTTCATGTCGAGTTTATATTAATTTTTATATATCCTCTTTAAGTGAAATCAGGGATCATTATTTACATAACTTCTGTAAGCAATATTAATATTTTTCAAGATTTCAATCCATTTTACAACAGCTATAATAGTTTCAATGATCCCTTTCATTTAGGTACAAGTCTTTATACAGTTCAGTTTGCATTGCATATGACTCAGGGGTCACATCCAGCACCTGAAAAATAAGCTCCACCCCTGGGAAGAGAATGAGTGCCACGCCCCTTTAGCAATCAACATAAATCTCCACCCACATCACCATGAAGTCATATGCTGACTCGTATGGTGGCATGGCACATACACACACTGCTAATCCTCAAACTTTTACAGAGGGCGACAACAGGCACACAAAACAAGCTGTGCAGCCCTCATATGGCACCTTTCATCTTTAGTTAATACAAAATCTTATATGTTTGAGTCTTTATATAGTACTGGCAAAAGAGGCAACCTAAACTCTTGACATTTTGGATAGAAGATCAGGAGGATTGGAGCTCTTCTTGAAAGATAAACTCCATGATAAACTCCACCCACCACATGGACCCAAGTGCAGTTGTGCAATGGGTGACACCTCATCATTGGGAAGACCCATTGGTCAATATGAACCCCACTTCCCCATTAAGGTAGGCTGACTGATCTACATGAAATCCCACCACTACTAAGGGTTCCTGACTGGTCAATTGGAAGCCCCACTTTATACTAAGGGACGCTGATTGGCCAACATGAAGTCCTTTACTTACAGAAGAAGGTTGATTGGTCTATATGAAACCCCCAACACTACTAAGGGGACCCGAGTGGTCTATCAGAATCCCCACGCTATACTGAGGAAGGCTGATTGGTCAATATGAAGAACGGTTTAATACTAAGAATGTTGACTGATCTATTTGAAGCCCCCCATCTCCCCAAAACACTCACACTACTATGGAAGGCTGATTGATCAGTACAGAAGATGGTTGATTGGTCTTAATGTAATCACACCACTAAGTAAGGGAACTTTATTGGTCAGTGGAAAACCCCACTCTATTGTGATGGAGGCGGATTGGTCAATATGAAGCCCTGCCCCTTCAGAAGGAGGTTGATTGGTCTTAATGAAACCCTAACATTACTGAAGGTCTAACTGGTCTATCAGAAGCACAACTCTATACTGAGGAAGGTTGGTTGGACAATATAAAAAACAGTCCCATGCTAATGTAGGTTGATTGACCTAAATGAACCCCCCCCAACAAACACACACACACTACTAAGGTGACCTCACTCTATATTGAAGTCCTTCTTCTTGTGGAAGGAGATCGACTGGTCTTGAAAAGTGAAGAAAAAAACTGAAAAATGAAGGGAAAAAAATGAAGTCCCACCACCACTAAGGGGACCTAATTGGTTAATGAGACTCTCCACTCTATTGTGATTGAGGCTGATTGCTCAGTACGAAACTCCATCCCCTACTTAGAAGGGCTGATTGATCAATATGAAGAACCATACCTACTAAGGTAGATTGATACTGTAGATCTAATGACCTTGCAACCCCACCCGCCACACAGATGCTACAAAAGTAACCTGATTGGTCATTTGGATGCCCCACTCTATAATGAAGAAGGTTAATTTAAGCATTTTTTCACTTCCTATGTAAACCCCAGAAGGGACTCTACTCTATTGGGCCCTTGGGCAAGGCCCTTAACCTGCGATTGCTCCATTCTGGGTATGACATGAATCTGCAAGCAGGTCCTCCAACGTACAGGGGAGACTTGGGGGCTTGTGGCAAGTTTGGCACTGCAGCCACCATTAAAAAAGCTCCAACTGTTCCAGGGTGGCGCTGAGGTGTCACCTGCTGCACTCGGGTCCCAATCCAGGTGGTCTGGCATGTGGTGGGTGCAGCAATGTGCTATCAGCGCCTGCTCCTAACAGAGTAGTCATTGTGACTGTCATTATATAGTGCCTTTTGTTTGAAAGGTACCATTTCTTTATACATCATATATCTTTCCTAGTATTTTACAGTCCTTGATCTGGCAGCACTTCAAAGGAAAGTCTCTGAAGTTTTGAAGATGCCCATCATGCCCAGTTGAATGCCACTCTGGTTTTCCTCTCTGTGGACGTGTAGTATGACTCTCAATGTTTTTCCACGCAGGCTTGGTCATTCACTGTCATTTGAGAGTTGCTCTGGCACTGGGCACTGCCCTGTAGTCACTATGGAAGGCACATGCTCTGTTAATAAGGTGCCAGTGGCTCATGAGTTGGCACAATAAAGAGAAGGTTATTAGGCCGTGGGGCTTGGGTGCAAACAATGAGTAACAACAAGTCCTCGCCAGGAGATGCCATCCTTTATGACTCCTGCAACTGCTATCCTTAGATATCAAGGGTTCAAATGAGAAATGGTTGAGTGAGCTCGGCCCGGCTGCCACCCTATGTTGTCTTGCGTGTGTCTTCTTCATCCTCCTCCTCCTCCTCTTGCCCCAAACTTGGCCGCCCCCCCCCGAGCCATTACTCTAAACATACACCGTCCCCCTCCCCCCACCAGCAACCTTGCCATAACCTCAGGCTTCTGAACTCACTTGTACATTTTAGGCCCTGATAATAAAGCAACATCTGCAGAACGTACAAGTGCTCGACTCGAGTTAATTGAGTAAATTGAAGCAAGCTGTGGCGCGGTGCTGATCTATGATCCCAGGTTGAAGGCCTCGAAGGGAGACAACAGATTTACTGCAAAGACGGTGGGCGGCCTTTTGTTCAGGCCCTGGTTCACGGGAAGTTTGAGGTCAGCCGGGATTAAAATATCTCCAGAAACAAATGGAGTAATTTGACTGAAGAAGAAGGAGTTGTGCCAGCGTATGCCAGGACGCCAGGTGTGATTTATTTGTCGATGAACTTTTCTTGTTTTTATTCGCAGATAATAGTGAGAGATGGGGCGCTGGCGATGGGTGTGGTGGTTGAGGTGTTTATGATGCTTAGAAATGGATGCAAACTAAAAGAAGGGGAAAAAAGACCCCCTGCTGCTCGTCAGCCTCAGGACCCCCCACCCCACCTAACTGTTGGCTTTTGTTTTCAGATTGCATTTGGCTCGTCTGATGGGGCAAAGGAAACGAAGAAGGAAACTGACATCTCTGGAGTCTGAGGGAAGATGGTGGCTTCAGTTACCTGGAATTAGCGGGGCCATTCTCTTTAAAACTAACCAGAAACATTCTGGACCCAACAGCTGTTGCTGTTTTAGAACCAATAAATACAATGGCATGTTTTAGAACTAATAAATCAAATGAGAGTACCTTCTTATGCTCACTTGACCTCATTTAGATTTGTGAGAGCCAGAGTTGATGCCAGCAGTGCCAGGGCAAAACATTCGATGACGGTACCCACTATCACAAGGCCAGCAGCCTTACCACCTGCACTTCAGAAGAGAAGCTTAGCATGTTCAGGTCCGGCCAGCACTTGGATGGGAGGCCATCATACTTGGATTGCTGCTGGAAGAGGTGTTGGTGAGGACAACAGGGGCGCTAACCCTGTGGTCTGTATGTGGATCCCAATACCCCACTGCAGTGATGGGGTTACTGTGCTGTGAAAATGGCACCATCCCTCAGATGACACCTAAAATGGAGGTCCTAACTCTCTGTGGTCATCCAAGATCTCTGAGCACCATTTATGAAGAGTAGGATGATTCCTGAGGTCCTGGTTCAGCTGTCCACCATGATAGATAGATAGATAGATAGATAGATAGATAGATAGATAGATAGATAGATAGATAGATAGATA
>JANRMT010062810.1:19292936-19318192 GCA_026402145.1 Polypterus bichir lapradei | reverse complement strand
ATCTATCTATCTATCTATCTATCTATCTATCTATCTATCTATCTATCATCTACAGTAGAACCTCTGGTCACGAACATTTCCGAACACATACAAATCGGGTTACGATCAAAAAGTTTGCCAAAATTTTGCATCTGTTCACGACCACACTCTCTGGTGGCGAACAAAAACACTGTTGGCAAGTTTCCCTATGTGTGTTCGTACGCGCCAATGATCTCCCATTCTCCGTTTCCCATTTTCTTTTGTTTGCATATACAGGGCCTAACAAAGCAGCTGATGTTGCAAAAGGAGTTACAATGTTAACCAAGCAGAGACCTCAAGTGCTGGAAGATTTGGAAAAACTGTTGCTTTTGTGGTTGAATGAGAAGCAACTTGTAGGGGATAGCGTAAGCGAGGCAAATTTATGCAAGAAAGCCAGGAAGATTCATGGCGATTTGCTGCAAAAAAATCCTCCTTCGAGTGATGAAGGTGAGGAATTTAAAGCCAGTAGAAGATGGTTTGAAAGTTTTGCAAGAGAAGATGGCATTTAATTTTTTTCCCTATGCTTAAAACTCATTAAAAAAAAGTGTTCACAGTGAGCGGTTCGTAAGGGTCTAGCGCAAACTCTTACAATGTTAGTTTTCTCTATTGTTGAAGGTTTTCTCAGTGTTATTCAATGTTTTTACATTTAGTTTACTATTACGCTGTGCATTCTATGGTATCATTAACTATTTTTGTGCTTAAAAATATATATATATATATTTACATACAGTTCATATGGTCTGGAATGGATTAATTGTATTTACATGCAATCTTATGGGGAAATTACGTTCAGGTCACGTTCTGAGTTTTGGAACGAATTATGGTTGTGACCAGGGGTACCACTCTATCTATCTATCTATCTATCTATCTATCTATCTATCTATCTATCTATCTATCTATCTATCTATCTATTCTAACCACAAGGGGGTGCCACTGAGCCCCAACCCTCTGACACAGTGACACAATCTCACCCAACACAATTCACAGTTCACATAAAGGGTATTTATTTGTCAAATATACTACTTCAATAATCAGTAGACAAAAAATCAATACCAGAGTACAATATACAATCGATTTCTTTCCCTCTTTCCTTCCTCCAAGTGAGTGTCACCCACTGCCTCCTGACTCTGACTCCTCAACGTAAGGCTGTGGGCTTCTTTTGAATTAGAACCGGGAACTGCTTCCCATGTCACACACTAGCAAAATACCCGCGCTTCGCTGCGGCGAAGTACTGCCTTAAAATTTTTATTAAGAAGAAAATTAAACCTTTTTAAACTGAGGGAAAATATACCAATAATTATTTGTTAAGGATCTCTTTGTATACCATATTGTGAGTTCGGCCCTCCGGTTGTAATATGACCAAGCTGTGTGCTGAGCTTACTCTTGAGCATGCAACGTACAGTTGGCCATGTGAACAGTAATCTTGTTTCAAATCTCACAGCTTGGATTGCTGCTGTCATAATCTCTTTGAGTTTCATGGTTTGTTTCAATTACGACAGTATTTGCAGGACTTGTTGTGTTGAAGTGACATTCGGCATCTGTCAAGCGTTGTAAGTATACAGCCAGTTTCATCGATAACTTCACATCCAGCTTTTGAGAGTTTAAACATTCATAAACATCAAAGTGTCCACTACTGAAATCGTCACCTGTGAATCTGAGATGTTTAAGAGGCATTGGCGGTTGTCCAAAGGTGTAAAATATTTGGCCATTTCGGTACACTTGAAAGCACCAACCGAACAATTCAGCGGCAGCCATCAACTCACATGCAGAACCATAGGTGAAGGGCTTAAGCATTTCACTCTTCTAGTGCTCCTGTGTAGTATAATTATCTCCTGTACCGTCATCAGTCCACACCTTGAACCTGTCCCAGTCATTCAATACATAAGACACAATGTTCCTCCGGATATCAAGAGTGAGCCTGATATGGCCGTGCAATATGTAACAAAGAGAATGGAAAAGGTAGGTGCCATCTCCGGGCATGGAAACCACTTGGTAAGTGACAGTTCTTTGATCGATGGTGATCACCTCGATAGACATGTTAATAGGGGTACGGTTGGAATGATAAAGGAAATGGGTACCTGAGTAATGTAAAGTAAGTCTAAAATACCTATACAATAACTATAATTGTAATAAACAAACAATAAAACAGCGGAGAAGCCATGGATTAAATAAAAAGGCTGTAGTTATCAGCAGGGAGACGTGAATCCCGTGGTGAAGCAAGGAAGGGAATGTAGAGACTGGAGCGACAGACGGCCTTATATAGGCAGGCAGCCAACAACGTGGGAGGCGTTGGGATGGGGGACCCAACGCCGCCTCACACGGTGACCGAGCTGCAGGCTATGGGCGTATATATGTACGCAAGTAGGATTCAGTTACCAAATTTCTTTAAGATGGGCCCCTAAGTAACAAAGACCGTTGGAAAGTTCAATATGGCGGCCAACAGTGGCGTCATACCACTGAAATAAGTACGTACATCGGTTCTGGTTAGCGCAGGGAAGCTGCCTACCAAATTTCGTGAAGATGGGGGGTCAGCCTTCTACCTACATGGGAAGTTGGAGAATTAGTGACGTTGGAAAGTTTAATATGGCGGCCGACAGTGGCGTCATACCACCTAAATAAGTACGTACATCGGTTTCAGTTAGCGCAGGGATGCTGCCTACCAAATTTCATGAAGATGGGGCCATAAATAAGAAAGTTCAAAATGGCGGACATTGTCGACCGTTATGACCGTTACGCATAGAATTTTGAAACGAAACCTTCTTAACTTTTGTAAGTAAGCTGTAAGGAATGAGCCTGCCAAATTTCAGCCTTCTACCTACATGGGAAGTTGGAGAATTAGTGATGAGTGAGTGAGTGAGTGAGTCAGTGAGGGCTTTGCCTTGTCTGGTGTACTTCCAGGTTGTGTGGAAAGCAGGACAGTCCTACCACAACAGTGCCCTCTGGTGGCACCCAAGCACCCTGACTGGGCTGCACTTCTGAAAACCGATTCCCAGCATGCATTTGCATGTGTCCTGTCTGGATTCAGCCCTGAGGAACACTGTCACCTGCCATGTGATGGAACGAACTGCTCTGAGCATGTCATTTTACTCATTTAGTATTTGTCATATACTAAATATTCAGTATTGAGTATATTCCCATATTCAGATAGATGTGATGTCATTTCTGACAGAGCGTCGAAGTCCCGCCCCTTTCCATTTCTTCTGCCATTCAAGAACAACATGAACTGCAATCTGGTATGCAGTATTGAACCGGCAACCAAGAGAGACAGAGCTGCATCCTTGGAAGTGCTGCAATCAGACTGAAGAAGGTGCTGTTAGGACCACACAGACTTTGGTTTAATGAACATACTAATACCTGGGGCTTCACCTTGGGCCCCAACATCTCATCTGTGTCCCCCTTATTTCATTTTACAGTGTCTTCAACTCTTGATTTTCTCCACTACTGATTTGGGTTCTGATAATATTAAAAACTATCAAAGAAACATCTTCACCCACAAAGCAGTAGTAGTTGTTTAATTTATTAACAACAAGGTGTTCCCCCGCGGCTCCACCTGCATAGTAATGAAACAAGGCAAACTTTAAAAATCAATAAAAAAAATGTAATCATATATCTTGAGAAGAATTTATATTGATAGCTTTCATATCTGAGGGCCTCTTGATATACAGGTACAATATTTTTGGTTTTACTACTTTATCTCTGGCCAAGTGGAAGGTAGGTACCCTGACGTCAAATGTTGGCACTGTATCTGAACGTGTTCAGCTCTGACAGCAAAGCGTCAGGGAGAAGAGCACGTGGCAGTGTGAGCAGGTACCCTATAAAACACACGTAGCTGAGATCTCTCCAAACGTTAAACATTACTCCTTAACAATCTCTAGATGATAATTTCTGCTGAACAAACAGGTATCGCTAGCTAAGTGGAGGTAAGGTGCGCTCCAACACATGGTGACAGGTAGAAAGGAGGCTGGCACGTGAGTGAGGCGGGCCCTGCCAGGCTCCCTTTCCCTGAGGTCCCATTACCACCCCCTCCCCCACCCCCGCCACCCCTTGGCCCGCAACCCGTCTCTGGGATTTGCACGAATAAATCAGAGGTGCAACTGAACTATGATACTAAGCGCAATGAGATAAGGCGCAAAATCAACCGAAATCTTCAAGCAAATTATAGAAAAAAAAAACGATCTAAATCCGTTAAGTAGTTCTCTTGTGAAAAGCGGACAGACAGACCGACAGACGTTGGATTATATATATATATATATATATAGATGCTTTATATAAATAAAGAATCCAGAAGCTCAGAATCTAATTCCAAAGTTTAACAAAATCAAAACCATACATTCAAAAACAAAGAAGTGAAATTAATTTAGAGTAACAATGGCCAAAATCAAAAGTTATCAAATCCAAAACACTAAAAGCCCAAACCAGCGATCTCAAAAATGTGAAAGAGCCGAAGAACAAGCAATGCCAAAACAAAGTAGTGGTGGTAGCAGCAGTGTCGTGGTTGGGGGGGGGGCAAGGGGAGACATCTGTCCCCGGGCGCAGCATCCAGGGGGCACCAAATTGATGTTACGAAATTTTAGAATGAAATGTCTTCCATTCTTAAATGCACTAAAAAGTAAATAAAAAACATACCCAACAGACAATAATTTATCCCCTCCACTACTCTAACATGCTTGCCTCCCACCCAGAGACATTTCTGACGTTATTAAACAGGTCGCGCAACTGACATGAGGCATTAGTGTATCATTGTCTTAAGTTTTGCAAACGCCATTTCTGAGTGCCAAGTGATTTGTGTTTTAAGTGTTTGATAGAAAATTGATTGGGCTGTGGTGAAGTATTCTAGTAGATGGCTGCAAAAGTCTAGACGTTTCCCCATCATATTTTCATACGAATAAATTGTAAGTAATGCAGTTTTTATAAACATATAATTATTTTGCTTTATAATTTGCTATATACTTTCTTTAAAATCATTTTTAAATGGGGAAAACGATTTTTTTCTTACAAAAACTAATGATGGATTTAGATTTTAAAGAACACGAGGCGGCGTTATCATTTTCGGAGACTTTTTATTTATTAAATTATACAAACACGTACAAACATTTGACTTTTTAATTACAATAAAATAATCAGGATCTCATGCATTCTTTCATAGTGGTATCTATTTTTTCTATTATCTATTTCTTTCTATCTTTATAAATTTAGCGAAACCTTGAACATATACGCATAAAAGTGCTTTAAAACATTAAAATATTTAAAAATGTAAAACTATTTAAAATAAAAAATATTATTTTTTTTTTCTTAAAACACTATTATTTTAAATACATTTTTAAAAATTTTCTTTCCCTTCCCTATTGTATTTTGGCAAACAGGAAGGGGCGCAAAATCTTCAGTTGTCCCTGGGCACTGAAAACCCTAGCTACACCTCTGGGTAGCAGGTGTCTTTAAATTGCTCTCCGATAACTGCAGCCTCGTAGACCACGGCACCTGAGGGTCTCGATTCAGTGAGAAGCCCTGACCCAACAGACAGGAACAAACTTAAAGTGCAACAAAAAAGTGACGGAAAACAACAACAAAAGCAACAAAAAAGAAAAAAGCACGAGGCCTGACTAAAGTCCTCACAACTGCAGTTTTCTCGAAGTTCCTCCTCTCTCCTCCAACCAGGGAAACAGAATCTGTGTCCCACCCTTATTCTTCCCCTCTTGTTTCCCTCAGCAGAGGCCCACGACTGTGTCTATCGACAATATGCGTCTTTGTTGCTTACTCATAGAATTCCACCACATTAGTAAATCACAATCTGCCATCTAAACCCCATGTTGACTGGTCACTAATACTCCTGTCCTAATGTGCTCCTCAGGCTTTTCCTTAACAATTTCTTTCATTAATTTATCTGTGATGCATGTTAGGCTGGGTTTATACTTCACGCGGCGTAAATCTGGAGAATTCCACCAAGTGGCAGTGAACATATCATCACAGTGAGAAAACATTTGGCTTCCCCGTGTTGAATTGCCCGAAACATCCATTAAATTCTGAGAACACCTTGCCACAATATCTCTGAAAAGGATGGATGTTTGATGATTAAATCCATTGTCACACACGTGCGAGTAGGAGGCAGCTAAAGGGCCTGACTAGGGGGGTGGCGGAGTGTGCTGACTGTCTTTCTCAGTTACTTGCAGACCGTTCCAGGTTTTGGCACCCTCGATGATATCACTTCCGGGTCTGGCCCCAGAGATGACGTCACATCTTGACTGGGCCTTTAAAGCCATCATCTTCATTGTCTTTGATTAGTTCTGTTCTGGACTCAGTCTTGTGAATAACTCTGTTCATTTATTTATATTTCAGCAGCCAGAATACTGTATACGGGTAACTGCCCCAAACCTTTATCATGTCTTTTGGCATTTCTTATCACACCATCAATATGGGGATGTGGCATCAGCTCATCGCAAGGTGAATACAAGCACACGCACATACACTGGAATCATTTTAGCATTACCAAATCCCCTTCGAAAGAAACCCACCAGGAAAACATGCAAAATTCAAGCAGGAAACACCAGGGACGTGACTCACTACTGCAAGGCAGCAGCACCTCCATATGTGTAATTATTAACAGTATTCATTATTTAAATGAAGTGAACAATTTATCTGTAAAATGTAACGTAAATGCTTTAACACATTTCATCATGAAAGTGATACCAAGTATAATTGTAAATGTGCAGAGAGCTGGTATATCATAGCATTGAATGTGTTCTGTGTGGCAATGGCTGCCTGCTGCTGCTGCTGTCAGTTCAGGAGGAAGCCCCAGAAGCACATAGTGATTAACAACTGGGTCAGTTTTAGCTGTTTTAGGGTGGATGTCGACTTTTGTCGAAATTCAGGGGTAGGGGACGATAATCGGCTGTAAATTGTGACAAAACTCGCTGTTATGTTTTAGTTCGACTCTCTTTAAAGTTAGCTTTGTTGACTTGACTGAGCTTTTCTGAATGTGCCTGAGTAACGAATAGCAAACAACAACCCCTCAAAGGGCATCGACACCTGGCAAAAGACCAAAAAGCGAATGCACAAAGCAAAAGGCTCCATGGACAACATTTGGCATATCGTATCGCTCAGACTCTTGAGTTGTCAGATTTTGATGTAAGTGATCTGGAGTTTTTTTGTGTCGAATGAGCAGTTGCTCATAGAGTCCCGAATGAGGCACATTACCTGCATTGTGAGGGAGCATCAGTTACGGCACTACGGTCATGTGGCACGTTTCCCCGAGGGTGATCCAGCTCGTAAGATTTTCTTTGTTGGGGACCCGAGTGGCTGGACCAGGCCAGTGGGTCGGCCACGTAACACCTGGCTGTGGCAGATAGAGGGTCATTTCCGGAGGGTGAAACTGGAGCGTGTGTGTGCCTCGTGGGTTGCCAACTGGGATCTCGAGTTGTTTCGTCTGTACCAGTGCATGCTCCCCGACTTGACTTGACTTGATTTGGAGATCAAAAATGAAAGTCTGGGGCCACAGTCAGCTGTTCATGGTGCTGAACATATCCATGTAGCTAATGCACCTATGCCAACGTTCACCTGGAATGGCCACCTCTTACAATGACAAGAGGTACAGACCAGATTGCATCGCACTGCGACTGTACTGCTGTGCGAAGACAGCCAGGCAGCCGGCCCGTCGTGTACTCCTGCTGGTCATTGAGCTGCTGCCAGAGTCGTCGAATGGGTCGCCGAAAGCAGCCACAGCATGTGGCGAAAGACACTTTAGATTGATTTATGTGTGAAACCAGTGTGCTTTTCAGAAAACTGGAAAAAGTATTCAGCCCTCAAAGTCTTAAGATGACGTTTATGATGGTCTGCTTTAATGACAAAATAAACTCCGAGAGTAAAGTTGAAATTTCCACTTTAATCACGCAATAGAGTTTTTTTTGTTTTCTTCACTGTGCCCCTAATATTTTTTTTCTCTGTGGCTCATTCTGATACTGTTGTGAAGGTGCAAAAAAAAAAGGCACATAAGACCTTTAAAATGTATCGCGTCATTACGAATATGCGACGCTGGTGTCGCCTATGTGAGAAACAGATGAAGAGAAGCACCACAAGGACATTTGTATGTCAGCATTTAAGTCTGATGATTTGCTTCACCGCATTGAACCGTTCATCAAATATCGAAGCAGGCACATCGACACTGTAGGATGTGCAAAGCGGCTTGCTGTCATGTACTATGACGTCACGTTCCAACTTGAGCATACTGCACCCCCTCCCCCCCCCAATTATTTTTTTTGCTGGTACTGCAACTCGCATACACGTCACGTTAAGTTCTGAGGACGTGCTCAAGGGACACGTCAAATGAACGCTGGGAACGGCGTGGCAGCCATAATACGTACGCGTCGCATCACATGAAGTATTAGCCGGCCCTGCAGCTTACTGTCCTACATTTACTTGGATCTGCCCGATCATTTTTCTTTTTGCATTATGGGATGTTTTCTAGCTTCCAGTCTGTAGGTATTAAGTGTGTAGTGATTTTCAAACATAAGTTTTAGTGCTGTTGCAACTCCAAGTCACCCAGATGTGGACTCTGCGTGACTTTTAAAGGTATCCTGTAGTATCCAGCACTGGGATGTTATCAGCAGATCCTGTAACTCCACCATGGATCAAAGTTGTTGGGTGCTTGATTGGATTGAGGGGGGGTTTGGGGAATTTGCAGGCTGGGCCAACACCTTGAACTCTTCATCTTGTTCTTCAAACTGTTCCAGAACAATCTGTGCAATTGGCCCAACAATCAGGAAAAATGTCATTTCTATGAAGGGATGTACTTGGTCTGCAGTGATGTTTAGTGAGGTGGTACGTGTCAAAATAATGTTCACCAGAAAGCCAGGACCCAGGGTTTCCCAACAGAACATTGTCCAAACCATCACACTCCCTCTTCTCAAAGTGCATCCTGGTTCCAGGTCAATAACTCACATGTATCCGGCCAGCCATTTGATGTACCAGAAAATGGGATTCATCAGACCAACCAACCTTCTTCAGTTCATGCAAAGTACAGCTCTGACGCAGATGGATGGTCATTTCCAGAGGGTGGGACTGGACCACATGTCTGCTATGGGGGGTTGCCTACCAGGATCCCATGGGTTCGTCAACACGCTGTACCAGTGCATGCTCACAAGCCTGATCTGACTAGTTGTGACACTCGGGTGCCCATTGTAGATACTTTTGTCGGCAGACAAAGATTGGCATGGGAGTTCTGCAGCTACGCAGTATCCTAAATGCAGCAGGACCTGATGCACTGTGCGGTGTGACACATTACTCCAAAACCGTCATAAAAATGATCTGTGATTTGTGCCACAGTAGCCCTTCTGTTAATTTGTATCAGACAGTGTGGCCTTCATTGACCTCTCACATTAATGAGTTTTAGCCACCCAATATCATGTCTGCAATTCATGCTTTTTTATCTCCTTGAACTGCTATCTGTAGGTACTCATCATGGCTGACCATGATCACCTCTACAAGACTTGTCATTTAAGAAATGCTATGACCCAGTCGTCTGGCCATAATGATTTAGATCTTATTAAAGTCACTCAAGCCTTTACACCTGCCCAGACCTTTGACTACGACTCCATAATGTCAGCTCCCCATCTGATATGTCCCTGACCTTGAAATGCACCATTAATATGATAAAGATAGATAGATAGATAGATATGAAAGGCACTATATAAGAGATAGATAGATGGAAACCATAATCGAAGGGTGACCAGATTGTAGACACTACCTAACCAGTTCATTTTATAATTCTCATCATGTCTGAAATGCTGGAAGGAAGAATGAACTGGTGAGAGATGAAAGCTAAGAGCAGCTCATTCCCCTAATTAATAGGTGGCAGTGTTCCTCACAAGTAGTCTCAGTTTGGACACACACAGGACTGCATGGAAATTGGAGTGCAGAAGTGCAGCTCTGTAGGGGTCCTCGGGTGATGATAGAGGGTGCCGCTGGGAGAGGACCTCCTTGGTTTCAGTATGACCCGGAAGTGTTTCCAACAAGGCATGACGTGACACCAGAAGTACTCCTGAGTTGGGAGGCAGCAGGTGAAATTCACAGGAGGAGAGAGTAAAGAGAGATAGAGAAAGAGTGAGCATTTTATTCTGTATATGAGCTGTAGTAATTGTTATAGTTCAGCTGTGTGGAATAAAAATCCTTTATGTGAAGCCGGAATGTTGTTGGGGTTCGTGTATCTGGGAGCTTGGTGGCACCCCAACTGGTGACAATAAACGTTATTTTCTTATGTATTTATGTATTTATAAAACACAAGAAAATAATCACAGGGTTCATGCTTGTTATCGAATTCAGCCAATGATGACATTTAACTCTTAACACGCTCATTGTCATAATTCCGTTATAGAAATTACAAATAAACAGGAGTGTCATGTGTTTGGTTACAAGTACAGTGGACAGTTCACGACCATAATTTGTTCCAAAACTCTGGTCGTAAACCGATTTGGTCGTGAACCAAAGCAATTTCCATCATAGGATTGTATGAAAGAGACTGAACATGTACAAACCGAAAGGGAAACTGGCTTGTTCATATACCTAGTGTGTGGTCGTGAACCGAGGCAAAAGTTTGGCAAACTTTTTGGTCGTAAACCGATTTGTACATGTACTGAGACGTTCGTGAACTGAGGTTCCACTGTATTCTTCCTCTGCTAAACAGATGACGTCTTACTTTACTGAAACTGGAGTGAAGGTGCAGAGGTCCACAATTTCAAGAGCTCTCCATTAAACAGACCTCTAGGGGAGGGGAGCAAGAAAGAAGCCATTCCTTAAGAAGGTCCACATAAAAGCATATTTGGCATTTGCTACAAAGCAAGAGGAAGACCAGTTAAGATGTGTCAGAGGGTTTTATGGTCAGATGAGACCAAATCAGAACTTTTTGGCCAGACTTCAAAGAGGTATGTGTGGCGTAAAATTAACATTGCCCAAGTCTCAAGAAACCTATGGTGAAATATGGTGGGGGCAGCAGCATGCTCTGGGGATGCTATTCATGTGCTGGGAGTGGGAATCTTGTTAGAGTTGAAGGGACAATGGATGGACACAAATATCATGCAATATTGCAGGAGAATTTGTTCCAGTTTGCTATGATCCTATGACTTGGGAGAAGAGCCATCTTTCAACATGACAAGGACCCTCAGCATCAAGAGTGGCATTTGGGGGTGGCAAGTGGGGCGACTGCCTCAGGCCCCGCACCTAAGGGGCCCCGCTTTTGAGGTCTGCGTGTCCTGTTCAAGTGAATTTGTCAAGTTATATTTTCCCAGTATATATATATATATATATATATATATATATATATATATATATATGAGATGTTTCTAAGAGGAACCCTTTTCAAATCCCTCTTCAAGCTCAAATTCCCTACATGTAATTCTTTGAAAACATTCCATAGTCCACCTTCATCGCCAGAAAAGAGTCACCAGTATAATCCCTTCCTAAAATACGTATAGCCCATTAGTTGCTGAGCTGGCTTCTGTTTTGATTTGGGATCAACTGATGGCTTGTTGCTTATGACTCCTTCATGTCCGGAGAGCCCACCATCGTTTCTTAGTCGAGTCTTTGGCTCAGTATGCTACAGTAGGCCGAGTTGAAACAGTGCGGGAAGTGTTTGGTAGCGGAACACGCAGCAACGTTTGATTTCTGGGTTAGCCGTATCGCTGTCGACGCCAAGAGTGGAAAAGATCGTGGCACACTTTTTTAATAGATTTCATTGTTATATTTTGATAAAGTCCACGTGTTATCTTGCAAAAATGTAGCTGAATACTGTAATGAGAAAATCCGGTGTATGTTAACAATATTTTTATTAAATTCGCGTGCAAGTTTATGCAGTCCACACATACCAGTAACAGCGTTTGACATAACTGGCCCCACACGGGGTTGGTCAGCCCTAGGCCGCCTCTGCACAGCATAAGGCCAAAGTGCCACTAGAATGGCTCAGAAACAGAAAGGCGAATGGCCAAGTAAAACCCTGACCTTCACACGATTGAGAACCTGTGACTCTGTTTGAAAACTGCTGTCCAGAAGTGCCAGCCCACCGACCTAGGGGATCTCTAGAAATTCTGCCAGGAAGAATGGGGAAGAATGAGTCCTGAACAACACACACAACTGGGATATACTTACATACTCGAAAAGAACGAAGGCTGCCACTGCAGCAAAAGGGGTCTCAACAAAGTATGAATGCGTAGGCCATGACTACTTACTGTATGCCAACATCCACTTTGGAGTTTTTTCTTCTTCAGTTAAATGTCTGTAGAAAATGGTTTACTTTGATGTCGGAATCAGCGTAAGAGTTCACATTCAAAATACCAACAAATCTTTTGTCACGCAGAAAATTAGGATGACTTTCAAGGGGATTGAACACTTTTGCACGCCACTGTCAATGATCCTCATATTATAGCCGGAAGGAGCTTTATGGACAACAACAGAAAAACACAACTGAAGGAACTCTCAGGAAAGGGCAGTTTAGAAGGACGAGCTCAGGTGCCTGGCTGCTGGTCTTCAGCGTCGAGTTCACTCATCGGTCTCATTCAGGTGCACTTAACCTCGCCGGTGACCTCCAATAACCTGAGCGTTTCTGCTAAATCTCTCGCCGTCTGAAGTGTTTGTTCTGCTACGGGTCAGCCTGTTTCCAATTACCCTGCCGCTGTGCTTGGCCATGTGCCCTTCTCGCTCCAGTTCGGCCCTGTGGCACTCCCTTTGGTCTGCTGCTCCTCTCTGTCCCGTACTACTGTAGTTTTACTATCTGCTACGTTCAAAGCATTTTCATGAACAGCTCTGAGAAGCACTTGGAATATCAACTCACCATGAAAGGCACTATATCAAATAGAAACAAGCTGAAGAGCGTGCTTGCATGGTTACGGCGATGAAGGTGGCAGGCCTTTATCTTGCTGCATCCTCATTTGCCAGCTAAAAGCGGGCCAAACCTCCCAATTGGCCAATTGACCCCCCAACACAGGGGAGGGCAGATGTTCCCTCAGAGGTAGAAATCAGTCGACTCCTGTTAGGGATCTTCGGTTCATAATGACAAACAGGCCGGCTCCATCAAAAGGACCGCTTAACCTAAGTAGCAGAGCGCGGCCCTAATTGGCTGCGATTATCAAAATGAATGCGGTGACAGGGTAATTCTGAGGCACTAACTTGGCCGGCCGACTCCTTTGTCTTGTTCGTTGACCTCAACGGGGCACCTGTGGCTGGAGGACCATTCCAGAAAGAGCGAAGATGATCTGAGGCCTAGAAAAAAATAGCTCACCTGTTTCACTTTTTATTTATATACAATATTGAATTCTGGTGGGGTGAATTTGGCATTTTTCTGACCCTGATCAACAGGTCAAGCTTCTTTAATGTCAAAGTGCAATGGCAAAGTGGCCTAAATTGCAAAGGACGTTCAAAAAGTTTTCGCACTTTTATATTTTCATTGGAAACGGCGAAGGAGGGAGGAGGAGAAATTGGTAATTCATCTCCGCATGTGTGCTCAGTATGGGGATAAAGTTCTCTCTCGTAGAGTCGTCTACGAGTGGAGTGAAATGTTCGAAACATGGTCGCACTAGTGTGATGGACGCAGAGCGCTCCAAATTTCCAGCTACAGCCACGACCATGAGGAATGGAGAAAGAACCCTGGAACTGATTCGCAAAAACAGAAGAATAGCAGTTGAGGAGGTCCAAGAGAGCTGAATGTGAGTGTTGGATCTGCCTGCTGTATGCCCAGATTCATGACAGCCTTAAATTCAGTCATTTGTGTGCCAGGTGGGTGTCTAAGCAATTTAGATGCGTATTCCTGACACTTGGCCTATTATCGTGAAGACGGTGATCGTTTTCTGCAGCAGATTGTCACTGGTGATGAAACGTGGGTTCACCATTTACGAGCCCGAAAGCAAGCGGCATCGCAAAGGAAGGTGACTATGTAGAAAAGTGATGCTATTTGTTTTTGAAATTCTTAATAGAGTTAAAACTTTTTAAACGTCCCGCATAATTGCAAGCATAAAACACAAAATAAATGATCGCGGAAAAAACAAAATAAATGATCGCATAAGCATTCTCCCCCTTCACATCACCTTTGGCAGCCATGACAGGCTCACTCTGTCTTTCATTGCTACCATTATCTGTGCACCTCATTGTAAAACTGCTGAGGCTCTCTCAGGTGTCATGGAGATCATGAGTGAAGAGCCTTTATCAAGTCCAACCACAAATTCTCAGCTGCATTGAGATCTGGACTCTGACTCGGTCATTTCATTGTCATTTTGAAGCCATTCCTGTGTGCCATTGGCGTCATTGTCTTGCTGGAAAACTGATATTCTCCCAACGTTCAGGTTTCTTGCACACCTTATTACCTTTTCTACCCCGTATTTCCCCCTCACAAGTCTTCCATGGCCTGGTTCACAGAAGCATCCCTGCAACCTAATGGAGACAAGAAGATACCCAACTAATTGAATATCCATTTAAATCGCAAGAGTATGGCATGGCTATAAATCTGCAAGAGCAGGTCGTCTATTAAAACTGAAGAAGAGGAGTGAGAGAGACCATGAAGAGTCCTGGGAAAACTCTGAAGGTGTCACAAACTACAATGGTTGGAGAGACTGGGCAGACAATCATTGTTGCTTGGGTGCTTCACCAGTCAGAGGTTTATGGGCGAGCATTGAGAAGAGAGAAACACACATGGGACATCTCAGCAGAAGGCACTGTGGTACCCGGATGGAGGTGGTACCCAGCCGGGATGCCCGAGAAGACGGGAAGAGGGCTTGTGCCTCCTCCAGACCTCGAGGGGGCAACCACCCTGGGGGCCGCGGGTAAAGAGCTGGGAAGCTCGACCCTGTAGGGATCCGGTGTTACCGCCAGGGGGACCCCAATACCTGGAAGACTCTGGACCTCAGCACTTCCGCCACACCAGGAAGTGCTGGGGGGAAGAGGAACAGGGACACCCGGAGTGCTTCTGGGGAGTCAGCCGGCACTTCCACCACACTGGGGCGTGTCTGTGGGAGATTGCCGGAAACACACCTGGAGCACATCCGGGTGCTTATTTAAAGGGGCCGCCTCCCTTCAGAGGGGAACAAGAGTCAGGTGGAAGAATTGGACAAGGTCTCTGGAGGAGGCAAGAGGCGGCCTGAAGAAGAGAAGAGAGAGAGAAGGCATTGGATTGGCCTGGACTGAGGGGTATTGGGGGACTTGTGAGTACTGAACTGTGAAAATAATGAAAAATAAACGTGTGCTGGGTGACATGAGTGTGTCTGCCTGTCTGTGTCCGGGGCAATGTTCACAGCACATGGGAGACTCTGAAGTCACTTTGAAGATGGCTGCAGGTTCTCATGAGTCCAAAATTGAGCTTTTTGGCCATTAGACTGAAGGCCATGTTTGAAGTCTTCACATTATCCAAAACACATCAACCCCATCATGAAGTACGAGGGTCAGTCAAAATGTTCCCAGAATTGTGATATAGTGGGAGAGTGAGAGATCAGATTATGCACACATCATTGTGGAGGGGAGCGCAACATGTCTGTTGACCGGTTACAACCAGTCTCTTACTGGTTAAGATTTTGAATTAACTGCAACCGATTAATGTCTTCCTTAGGTAGTTCAGGCAGGAGTGCATTACGGTAATCTAGTCAGTGCTGTGTCTGAAGGCCAAACGAAGTTTGGAGCAACCAGGAGAAGAACGTGAAATCAAAACAGGTCAAAACAAGGAGATCACAAGAAAACAACGTGTCAAGGACAAAACAATGAGCAAGAGAGCAAAGGCATGGACATAAGCAAAAAGTCCATTTTCTTTTGCTGGTTTAGATTTTCATTGCTACATTTTGAACAAACTGCAGCTGGTTGATGTTTTTCTTGGGTAATCCTGTTAGGAGAGAATTCATTTTTCAGCATCTTGCAATGTTACAAGAGGTCCAATGTTTGCAATATTTCTTAAGTAAAAAAATGCAAACCTAGTAATATAGTTAATGTAGTCCACCTAGGCTGTTAAGAACCACCCTTGACTTTGAGTGCCAAGTGGTCAAGTTTATTTCTAAGATCTTCACTATTTCCATTTATCCCAATAACTAAGTTCTGTTTTTTTTCCTTATTTACTAACTTACTAACTAACTAACATGTGTTTTGTGGGTGGTCCCCCAAGAGGCAGGGGCCACCAGCCAATCATCGCCAGTGGACTGCAGAAAATTCTGCAGACCTTGGCAGTTTCTGGGCACCTATGTTAAGGTAGCACCAGGATGCAGCTAAAATGTTAAGATAGCACCAGGATGCGATCAAGTTGACCAGGAGAGGAAACATTAAAACATGCAAAAGACTGTAACCAGAAGACTGAGAGAATGAGAGTGAGAGAGAGAGAGGGAGTGAGAGAGAGAGAGAGAGAGAGAGAGAGGGAGAGAGAGAGAGAGAGAGAGAGACGGAGAGAGAGAGAGAGATGGAGAGAGAAAGAGATAGAGAGATGGAGAGAGAGAGAGAGAGAGAAAGTGAGAAGTCGTCCAAACCAAACAGTACTCAGTAAATTCAATCAAAGACAAAAGTTTTAAGTCACGAGCTGGGAAATCAAAGAAAAGAATTAAAAAAGCAAATGTGCAAGGTTTTTATTTAAAATCCATGAAACTAAGGTAATTGAGGTTCCATCACACCAATCTTTATGCCATCCTAGAGAACATCTTAGAGTCTGGTGTTACACTTGACGTCTTTGAAGGTGACTATCTCTTTGTGTGGCTTATATGCCTTTACTCCTCCTTATGTGTCTAACACTCTCACTTCCTCTTTACTCACATTGCTGGACTGGGCACACTGACCTTACTGTTTTATTATACAGTAGATTTTATATCTCTCTATTATAAAATAAAATCTTGCGATGATGTGACTTCCGGCGACGAGACGTGATCTTTTGAAGAGAGATCTTTTGAAAAGAGTCAGAGAGACACCTTTCACATCCCGCGAGACGGGCAAGTTACGTCATACTTACAACCTTCGAAAGCAAGTCCCGTGATACACATGCAGAGCAGGCTAGAGATAATGAAAGTAGGAAAATTCAAAAATCTCAAAAAAAAAATGAGAGTAAAGATGGCATTAGTGCAAACAAATGGAAAACATTACTTGGTGAAATAACAGAACAGCGAAAAGAGATTGAATATTCCGGTGCTGTCCAGGCTTTTAAACGTTCGAAGCGCTGCATGAAATGAAGATCACGTGGCACGGCAGCAGCAGCAAGGTAAAAAGAGGCAAGAAGAGGAGGTAAAAAAAAACAACTGTTACTTGTTTCGCAAGGTGTTGCCATTTAAGAGGGGTGGGCATGTCTCCTTGGTGTGCATTCAGCATCCCTTTTCACAATGGCACATAGCGCTGGCAGGGAGTGAGGGAGGGGTAGGTGAGCGAAGCAAGCAGGGGGCTAAGCCCCCAAGTATATAAAATATAAATGAACTGCATGATTTGGGATACATGACTTTTAAATTAAAACATTTGAGAATGCTCTCCGTGGCCACCACAAACCCCATGAGAAGAAACCTCACTGGAGAGCTGACAATGAAGCAGTTAACTCACATAAACCTGTAAGGTGGCGAGTGCATGCCTCTCTGAAGTAGCTCCTAATTAGCAAAAATGAACACCGCAGGGCTGAACAACAATTGTTAACCACATACGATACAAACAAATCAGACTCCAATGCACAAGCCATAAAGCAAAATGTGGAAAGGAAAAGTGAAGGAAAAACAAAACCTTCAGCCAGTAGAATCGTGATTTTAAATATCACTTGTGAGAAGCCGGGTCTGAACACCACCAGACTGAGGCCACATCTTTATAAAAAGCACACACGTTTATTGTTTCACACAGTCCCGCACAGCATACAGTGCTCCCAGCACTAATCACCCCAACTACGGGCCTTTCTCTCACTGTCCGTGGGCCGCCTTTGCTCTCTCCACGGGAGCTTCGTCCTACTCCCACTCCCGACTCTTGCTCTCCGATTGTAGGGAGGTGGCCCCTTTTCTTTCCACCCGGATGTGCTCCAGGTGCCTGATGACGTCCTGGCTGGGTCTGTCCCCCAGCCTCCTGTGGCACACTTTAAGCATTTTTGATAAAATCAGAAGTGCTCACATTCTTATTAATTGATTTATTAACGAGTTACATACATTCCTACTGTTAAAAACACTCCAAAATAAAGAAATTATTAATTCTGATTTAAAGAAACTAAATATACAACACTGCAGTGGGCTGGCGCCCTGCCCGGGGTTTGTTTCCTGCCTTGCGCCCTGTGTTGGCTGGGATTGGCTCCAGCAGACCCCCGTGACCCTGTAGTTAGGATATAGCGGGTTGGATAATGGATGGATGGAAGGATGGAAATATACAACAGGAAACCAATGCACCAACGTTCAGGGAGCACTAGAATGAAACCAAGCTGTTAAGGCAGCACTGAGATTCAACCAAGCTGAATGGAGTGACCAGGAGAGGAGACATTAAAATAGGCAAGAGATCATAAATTAATAACTGTGAGTGAGGGAGATTGAGGGAGAGATCGTGAGAGAGAGTGAGAGAAAGTGAGAGAGATAGGGAGTGAAAGAGAGTGAGAGAGAGAGATATAGTGAGAGAGAGAGCATCCAAACCAAATCATACCCAAGAACCATAATCATAAACAAAAGCCTTGAAGTCTAAAAGGTCAAGAAAGAAAGCAAATATTCAAGGTTTGTATTCAGATTCTATGATAGCTGTGGTTCTGTAGCACCAATCTGTATACCACCATAGAGATGACGAGGTGGGACTGCTCTCTGGGGCAACTACCTATGGGAAGCAGCTACCGTGGGGTTTAATGGCAGCAACTGGAAGTAAGCACAACAAATGATAAATCATTAGACATATAAAAATGAAAGACCTGTGTGTGTTTGTGTATGGAGAAGTCCGCTAAGCTCACGCTCAACCACTAGATGGCGCACTGATGGACTTTTACATTATTTTCAGCTCTTGTTTGCACCTCACTTCTCACTATGACAAACCTGCGTGCAGAAAACACCACCGCACAACACAAACGTTGCGTTAATGACACAGATGAAGAGACACAACGTCAAATGAAGCAAACGCTGTGGCTCAACTACATGCAAGTGAAACACCTCAATAATGGAGGGCAGGGCTTGAAGTCTTCACAAAACACGCTGTCTACCTGGAGCTATTTTCTTGAGGCAAAGATTAAATGCGGCAGAGATATGGTATTGTCGGTGTCTTTTTATGAAAGCCAGTGGGGCAGCAAGCACAGGCGGGCACACATCCTCTACCCTGAGTAATTCTTAAGAGTTAGCTGACGCCGCTCCAAGTTCATGGATATAGTAAAACTGCTAGGGAGTCTTCGGGTTGTTTTTTATCCTAAAGACCACACACAGCTAGTTTGGAAATCTATACTAATAAAAGGCAAAGCCCTCACTCACTCACTCACTCACTCACTGACTGACTCATCACTAATTCTCCAACTTCCCGTGTAGGTAGAAGGCTGAAATTTGGCAGGCTCATTCCTTACAGCTTACTTACAAAAGTTAAGCAGGTTTCATTTCAAAATTCTACACGTAACGGTCATAACGGTCAATAACGGTCGACAACGTCCGCCATGTTGAACTTTCTTATTTATGGCACCATCTTCACGAAATTTGGTAGGCGGCTTCCCTGCACTAACCAAAACCGATGTATGTACTTATTTCGATGGTATGACACCACTGTCGGCCGCCATATTGAACTTTCCAACGTCACTAATTTTCCAACTTCCCGTGTAGGTAGAAGGCTGACCCCATCTTCACGAAATTTAGTAGGTGGCTTCCCTGCGCTAACCAAAATCGATGTACGTACTTATTTCGGTGGTATGACGCCACTGTCCGCCGCCATATTGAATTTTCCAAACATCACTAATTCTCCAACTTCCCGTGTAGGTAGAAGGCTGAAATTTGGCAGGCTCATTCCTTACAGCTTACTTACAAAAGTTAAGCAGGTTTCATTTCGAAATTCTACGCATAACAGTCATAACGGTCAACAATGTCCGCCATGTTGAACTTTCTTATTCATGGCCCCATCTTCACGAAATTTGGTAGGCGGCTTCCGTGTGCTAACCGAAACCAATGTACATACTTATTTCGGTGGTATGACGCCACTGTCAGCCGCCATATTGAACTTTCCAACGTCACTAATTCTCCAACTTCCCGTGTAGGTAGAAGGCTGAAATTTGGCAGGCTCATTCCTTACAGCTTACTTACAAAAGTTAAGCAGGTTTCATTTCGAAATTCTACACGTAACGGTCATAACGGTCGATAACGTCCGCCATGTTGAACTTTCTTATTTATGGCCCCATCTTCACGAAATTTGGTAGGCGGATTCCCTGCGCTAACCGAAACCGATGTATGTACTTATTTCGATGGTATGACGCCACTGTCGGCCGCCATATTGAACTTTCCAACGTCACTAATTTTCACAATGTCCGACATGTTGAACTTTCTTATTTATGGCCCGATCTTCACGAAATTTAGTAGGCGGTTTCCCTGCACTAACCGAAACCAATGTACATACTTATTTCGGTAGTATGATGCCACTGTCGGCCGCCATATTGAACTTTTCAACAGTCTTTGTTACTTATGGGCCCATTCTTCAAGAAATTTGGTACACGGGTTCCCAACACTAACTGAATCCTACTTACGTACATATATACATCCATAGCCTGCAGCTCGGTCACTGTGTGAGGCGGCATTGGGTCCCCCATCCCCACACCTCCCACGTTGTTGGCTGCCTGCCTATATAAGGCCGTCTGTCGCTCCGGTCTCTACATTCCCTTCCTTGCTTCGCCACGGGATTCACGTCTCCCTGCTGATAACTACAGCCTTTTTATTTAATCCACGGCTTCTCCGCTGTTTTATTGTTCGTTTATTACGACTATAGTTATTGTGTAGGTATTTTAGACTTACTTTACATTGCTCAGGTACCCATTTCCTTTATCATTCCAACCGTACCCCCATTACCATGTCTATCGAGGTGATCACCATTGATCAAAGAACTGTCACTTACTGAGTGGTTTCCATGCCCAGAGATGGCAGCTACCTTTTCCATTCTCTTTGTTACATATTGCACGGTCATATCAGGCTCACTCTTGATATCCGGAGGAACATTGTGTCTTATGTATTGAATGACTGGGACAGGATCAAGGTGTGGACTGATGATGGTACAGGAGCACTATTAAGAGTGAAATGCTTAAGCCCTTCACCTATGGTTCTGCATGTGAGTTGATGGCTGCTGCTGAATTGTTTGATTGTCGCTTTTAAGTGTACCGAAGTGGCCAAATATTTTACACCTTTGGACAACCGCCAATGCCTCTTAAACATCTTAGATTCACGGGTGACGATTTCAGTAGTGGACACTTTGATGTTTATGAATGTTTAAACTCTCAAAAGCTGGATGTGAAGTTATCGATGAAACCGGTTGTATGCTTACAACGCTTGACAGATGCCGAATGTCACTTCAACACAATTCCTGCAAATACTGTCGTAATTGAAACAAACCATGAAACTCAAACCGATTATGACAGCTGCAATCCACGCTGTGAGATTTGAAGCAAGATTACTGTTCACATGGCCAACTGTACGTTGCATGCTCAAGAGTAAGCTCAGCGCACAGCTTGGTCATATTACAACCGGAGGGCCGAACTCACAATGTGGTATACAAAGAGATCCTTAACAAATAATTATTGGCATATTTTCCCTCAGTTTAAAAAGGTTTAATTTTCTTCTTAATAAAAATTTTAATGCAGTACTTTGCCGCTGCGAAGCGCGGGTATTTTGCTAGTAGTTAATAAACCATCAGAAGGGAAAAAAATAATGAAATAAGGACAAGAATCATGATATGACCTTGACCCTACCACTCGGTCACTAAAAGCTCTTGTCAAGTTTATGGGGAAACCAAGCAAGGAAGAAATTATGAAATAAGAACACGTGTCAGGACATAACTTTGACCCTACAGCATGGTCTCTAAATGAGCCCATTGAGTTTATAAGAAAATTGGGCATGGAACCCTGAAAACAAGAAACTGTGAAATAACAAAAAGAATCTTAACAGCCTACAGTTATGTTTTAAACGTTTTGGATGGCACAGATTTCTTTACTTCCTTTGCCTTCAATTGTCCAAAATTGATTTGTTATTAAATTTTATTGTCCAAGGTTGTGGATTTTTTTAAACAAAAATTCTGTCCATGTAGTTACAAAATCCATTCAGGGAGACATGCTTAAGCCTTGACTTTGACCTTTGGTTTGCAGATTTGGATTTGCTATTTTTGTGTCCGTGACTTACAAGGTGTGATCAAAAAGTATGGTGAATGTTGATGCAGAGGACCATCCAAGAGCAACGCCAAACAATTCAATGCAACTTCTGACAGGTCCACCCTTGAGCCGAGTTTGTGATGAGTTTCAATTTCTTTGATCCTGTCAGTCGTTTGTGAGCCACTGTTGAGTTCAAGCATGTTTTTCAAGTTTGTTGTTACTAATGGATATCGAGCAATGCATTAACATGAAATTTAATTTTGTTTCAAATTGCAAAAAGTTCAGGAAACCCATCAGATGTTAAAATTGGTTTACGGTGACACTGCACCGACAATTAAGACTGTTTACAGGTGGTTTGATCTATTTCGTAATGGATCTGACTCGGTTGAAGATGAGAAAAGATCAGGATGTCCTTCAACATTAATTACCAAGAAAAATGTTGAAATGGTTTCATTCTTCATCATGACAATGCTCCTTGTCACACATCCCTTCTAGTACGACCATTTCTGTCGAATAAAAATATTTTACCTTATTCGCCAGAACTGGCACCGTGCGACTTCTGGCTGTTCCCTAAATTGAAAATGACCATGAAAGACAAACGATTTCAATCCACTGAGGATGTCCAGGCAGGCACGACAGCCCAACTAAAGACAGTCTTGAAGGAAAACTTCCAGAACTGTTTTGCAAAGTGGCAGGAGTGTTGGGAGAAGTGCACTCAAAGTGGAGGAGAGTGTTTTGAGGGTGACTAGTAGTTGTAAATCTTTTACTGCAATAAACGTTTCTTTTTTAAAACATTCACTAAATTTTTTGATCACACCTTGTACTTTGATTTTGACCCTTACCTGCTCAGTTCTTTAGTTTATTCTCCAAACTCTGCCTCTCTTTCAACTTTCGAAGAATGCCTATGAGATATATGATGGAAGGCCTATTGCCCCCTAGTGGTATTGCTGCCATCAGGGAGGTTCCCAAATGACCCAGCTGGTGCCCTTTTCCAGGTAGGATTTGATTGAACCATGCACCTACATTGATAGATTGAAGGCAGTACCCCAGATGCCACCATGACCATCATTATCAAATTCTTACACACGAAGCCTGAAAGCCATGAGGATTGATTGAGATCATTTAGGTTAGGTGAAATGCCCAGTGGAGGCTGGGTGGTCTTGTGACCCCTGCAGATTTTTGTTTTTGTTTTTGTTTGTTTTGTTCTGTCCTCCTGGCCATCAGACCTTATTTTATTCTTTATTACTTAGTATTGCCTGATCTTATTTTTACATTTCTATTTTTTATAAGCTTTTCTTTCTTCATCTTGTAAAGCATTTTGAGCTACACCATTTGTATGAATATGTGCTATAGGAATAAATGTTGCTGTTGAACAGGGTGTTGTTAGTGCCAGGCAGAAAGGCAAATGAAAGCTCTGTGTGTAGAAGATCTCTGCAGACTTTTCCAGTCTAGTCTTGTCCAAAGTGCATTCTGTCAACAGACCCCTTAAGTGAACTATCAGCACCAGGCAACTTGATCCATACTTCATGCCAATGACAGTGAAAAAGTGCTGTGCCCATATAGGTGCCCCAGTGCAAGGACAGCCATCCCCTTTTTATGGTCTACATAAAAAATAGACACAAAGCATTCAAACTACACTCACTCTTCTCCTAAGCCCAGAATGCAGGTGTGTTCTTTTCTTCTTACACTCGTGCGGCAGTGAAGTGCAGCAGATGTCAATTAATTCCACAGATTATCCCTTGAGATCTTCCTTTCTACTGGTGACATTCAGCTTCAGCTGCCAGGTGTGTCTCCAAATGAAGATCTGCCCTGGTATTTCAGCATCTCTGCAGAGGAGCCTGATGCTTTAGGTGATGCCGTCTCAGGAAAAAGAAAGGTCTGGTGAGTGCGCAGAGGTGAGGCTCACTTCATTGACACTGTGCACCGTGATGAGATCTTATATGTAAAGAGCACCCTGACGCATCTGAAAGCTTAAAAGAATTTAACTATAAAGCTATGTGTGTGAGGTCCTTTGTCACACGACAACCAGAAGGAATAACTGTGAGTGTGAACAAGTGCACTAATGCCTTCTCTCCCACCCCTGCAGACCCATGAACATCAAGAAATGAAGCACTTCCCCTTCCAGCACTAGACCACGCCTCCAAACGATGTCAATTCTGCCTCATCCCACCAACCCTCCTCTTCCTCTGCAACTCCTATAAAGCCTCACCATCTTTACTCCCGGCTCGTGGTTGAGTATCACCATTAGAGCTAGGGAAGAGAAAAGAGAAGATACGATTAGCTGTGGCTCCCCCTTCTGTCCCAATACATTATTGCTTGCCTTGTTTGTGCGTGGAAAGTAATCCTCAGGCGCCCATGTGTGACAAGTGTTTCAGGATAAGAGCTCAGTAGCCAAGGCACTGCATAAATGAGATTGTTTCCACATTTGCATCTTATAGGAAGGGTAAAGTTTGGGCAGTCTTTAAATGTTGTTTATAAAGTGACTTTCCTAGTCAACTTCATCCCATTCACATTAAACATTGTCACACACGTGCGATTAGGAGACAGTTTACAGGCTCAAATAAGTGCATTTGCCCATTGGACCAGGGGTTGGCGCTGTCCTCTCTCTCTACAGAAGAACAGAAGGACCCTCAGCCAAACCATCACTTACACTCCCCAGACAGCATCACTTCTGGTTCCAGACCACCAGATCCCGCCTCCTCCTGATGTCACTTCCGGATGCAGAATGCCACGTATCCATGATGTCATTTCCTTCCGCCAACCATATATTATAGATTGTTTCAACTTTCAATCAAATGAGTAATGCCACACCACATAATAAATCATATTATGTGCGAAGTATAGCTCATGTTTAAAAATATGGTGGACACTGATACTTCCTCACAGATCCATCTTCTACAAGCTCTTCCTTTGCATATCTATCTATCTATCTATCTATCTATCTATCTATCTATCTATCTATCTATCTATCTATCTATCTATCTATCTATCTATC
>JANRMT010062810.1:19265856-19282563 GCA_026402145.1 Polypterus bichir lapradei | reverse complement strand
AATAATAATAATAATAATAATAATAATAATAATAATAATAATAATAATAATAATAAAGATTGTCAATCATTTACCATTAATAAAATGACGGGAACAGTATGTAAAATAATGAAATTAAGAAAAACACCAATAATAATAATAATAATATTAAAAAGAAGAAGAAGAAGAAGATCATGTATAGTAATAATAGTGACAACAAAAATAAGGAGAGTGGCACAACAATCAAAGTAAAATATTGAAGATGAGACATAAAAATAATGTGATCATTATAGTAATACTAATAAGGGAAATAACAACATAGGGAAAGAAATAATAATAATAATAATAATAATAATAATAATAATAATAATAATAATAATAAAGATAAATCATTTACTAATAATAAAATGAAGAGAAGAATATGTAAGATAATGAAACTAAGAAAAACACAACAAGTAAGAAGTAACAACAACAACAACAACAATAATAATAATAATTATTATTATTATTATTATTATTATTATTATTATTATTATAAACATTTTTATCATTATCATCATCATTATTATTGCTGTTGTTGTTATTGCTGTTAAAACAACAAGAACAAAAGGACACCAGGCTTAGCAATAATGGTGAAAACAGAAATAACATATGGACAACAATAAAAGCAGACTATTGAAAAAGGGAAATAATAATAAAATAAGTCATACAGCTAATAAAAACAAGAATATGAAGAAACTAAGAAGAACAGCAGTAACAACTATAATAATAATAATAATAATAATAATAATAATAATAATAATAATAATAAAAGAGGAATGTGAGTGAAGGCAGTACAGATCCTTATGACACATTTCCAGTGGATATTGAGTGGAGGATTTCCTGAATGTTTGGTGAATTTCATTTTAAAAGCACACTTTTACATTTTTATTTTAAAAACGTCTTAATTTTCAAACAAATCACTTAAGTTCAATGTGTAACCCTCCATCCCCCAGCTACAGGCTTACGCAGATCAGTTGGCTCGCACTGTACAACGTGAGGGGGTCTTACTTTGTGCTCTGGTGTCTCATATTAAGCCTACCAGCCACGTATTCCGTTTCCACAGTGTGTGTTCAAGGAAAGACAAAAAGCAATACGTGAAAACCTAGCATATCACAGGTAAAGAGAAAAAAAAGGCTAAAAGACCCCTGAAGTAGTGTTACAAAGGGAAGGATGTTTGGCTGATACATGTTATATTTACATCTATTTGCTTAGATGCTTTTATCCAAAGTGACTTACAAAACACATGCACATAAATGAGTAAACATCAGTCTGGGGGACTGTTTGGGAAACAAGAATCACAGGATGAGGGTACAAAATGAATGATCACAAGTGATGAGCTAAGAGCAAAATGCAAGCAAGTTAGGGTTCCTCTTTTACAAGAACCTATCCAAGCAATTATCAATTAGACAGAAATACCCAAAACAGGCGAATCTTCAATCTGTTCTTAAACTGAGTGAGGGAGTCAGCAGTTCAGATGGAGGTGGACAGCTCATTCCACCAGCTAGAAGCTATGCATGAACAAAGTCTGGTTTAAGGTTTGATGCCATGCAGAGGTGCCAACAGTAGACCTCAGTGGGTGAGAAGACGCAGAGGATCTCACAAGTGTCTTCAAATCCACTGACATCCTGAGAAGAGAAGAGACACCACCTTGATGGGAACATACACTCACTGGTCACTTTATTAGGTGCACCTGTTCTACTGCTTATTAACACAAATATCTAATCAGCCAATCACATGGCAGCAACTAAATGCATTTCAGCAAGTAGACATTGTCAAGATGACCTTCTGAAGTTCAAATTGAACATCAGAATGGGGAAGAAAAGGCATTGAAGTGACTTTGAATGTGTAATGGTTGTGCCATAAGAGCTGGTCTGAGGATTTCAGAAACGGCTAATCTACTGCTGATCACACACAACCATCTCAGGGTTTACAGAGAATGGTCAGAAAAAGGAAAAACATCAGTGAGTGGCATTTCTCTGGCCGATGCCAGACTTCAGAGGAGAATAGCCAGACTGGTCTGAACTGATAGAAAGGCAACAGTAACTCAAATAAGCACTCGTTACACCTGAGGTGTGCAGAAAAGCATCTCTGAACACACAACATGTCAAACTTTGAAGCAGGTGGGCTACAGCAGTAGGAGACCACAGCGGGTGCCACTCCTGTCAGCTGGGAATAGACAACTGAGGCTACAGTTCACATGGACTCACTAAAACTGGACAATAGAAGAATGGAGAAACGTTGTCTGGTCTGATGAGTCTCGATTTCTGCTGCCACATTTGGATGGTAGGGTCAGAACCTGGAGACAACAACATGAAAGCAGTGATCCATCCTGCCTTGTATCAACAGTACAGGCTGGTGGTGGTGGTGGTGTAATGGTGTGAGGGGTATTTACTTGGCACACTTTGGGCCCCTTAGTACCAACTAGCATCGTTTAAATGTCACAGCCTACCTGAGTATTGTTGCTGACCATGTCCATCGCTTTATGACTGCAGTGTACTCATCCTCTGATGGCTACTCCTAGCAGGATAACGTGCCACGTCACAAAGCTCAGGTCATCTCAAACTGGTTTCCTGAACATGACAAGGAGATCACTGGACTCAAATAGCCTCCACAGTCACCAGATCTCAATCCAGTAGAGCACCTTTGAGATGTGGTGGAATGGGATATTCGCATCATGGATATGCAGCCAACAAATCTGCAGCAACTGTGTGATGCTATCGTGTCAATATGGACCAAAAAACCTGAGGAATATTTCCAGCATCTTGTTGAATTTATGCCATGAAGAATTACAGCAGTTCTGGAAAATGCACTAGCAAGGTGTACCTAATAAAGAGGCCACTGAGCGTATATAAGGGTTGACCCACTGACTACTCTGTAGACCAGCGTCAAGGACCTGAACTTCATTTAGGCTGTTACAGGGAGTCAGTGAAGTGATCTGAAGAGAAGAGTGATGTGTGCCCGCCTCACCTTGTTGAACACAAAATGTGCGTTTTTGAGTCTTGCATGGAAGAACAGATGGATGGATTGGTTGGTTTATGGTTGTAAAGATGGCTTTGTGGGTGAGTTGGTTGGTGGGCACGTATTTAAATGGATAGAACAAGAATGAAGAGACTGAACCACAGATGGAGGAATATCCTTCCTCTTCAATCTTATTCTTTACCACGTGCATGTCAAAGAGACGCTGGCACCATGGATTAAGTAATCGTGCTGCCAAGGCCTTGGCATGTTATGGTTCCATCATTTTTTCACTCTATTTTTATGGTTTAGGGGACACAAACGATAGTTCTTATATGTTCCTTCATCTAATTCAAGCAAACCAACATTGCACAAGAAGTCCTAAGGGTTTGAAGAGATGGCTGAAGGTTGAAATAATTCACGGATAAAACAAAATAATTATTGAGATGCCTGATGGGCAGGGTGGTAGAGACAGCGTTAGACATATAAATGCTGACATGTCTTGGTCATTCATTTTTAAAAATACTGTATATACAATTATTATGAACTGTTACTAGCCCTCCTCTATTCTCTTTCTCTTCTTGGTATCTTGATGTGGCACTTGGTGCCACTGCTTTACTGCCAAGCTGTTCTCCTGCCCATGGAAGAGTTATCTATGGTGCTGGGAGCCTAAGAATCAACTAATGGAAACATTCTGTCATCAGATTAGATGTCCAGCACAGCATGAGCAGCAGGGTGTGGGTGGCCAGTTGACTGAGGTCTCCAGGACTGTCAACTGTTTCTGACTTAGAACATTAAAACAATAGAACAATCTAGGTGAGAACAGGCCATTCAGCCCAACAAAACTAACCAGTCTTATCCACTTAATTCTTCTAAAAAAACATCCAGTTGAGTTTTGAAAGTCTGTAAAGTCCTACTGTCTACCACACTACAGTTGTGCTTGAAAGTTTGTGAACCCTTTAGAATCTATATATATAATTTACTAAGGCAAGACACCCATGGAAAGCATGCCGGAAGGGGCGTGGATTCACTAAGCCGCCGACAAGTAAGACGCCCATGGCGCACGCAGGAAGGAGCCACGCCCACCAACTCTAAGACCATTGGATACGATGACAACTCGCAGAACCACGCCCACCAACTCGGACGCGATGACACAGGAAAAACGCCGTCATTTACGTTCGTCTGTCGTAGAGTCCACATGCACCTCTGAGCCACGTTGACTGTTCATAGAGGCATGTTTCTCGTGGAAGTGAATCGCTATATGCAGCGTGTAAAACGGTTTGCGAGGGGTATCCCATGGGACCCTTAAAACAATCCTTTAAAACTGAGGTTAAAACACAATGAAGGAAGCAGTCTTTAAAAACCAATAAGCCCTGTGCCTCTGTTTCATTACCGTCTAACCTGCTTCACCAATGCAGGCCCTGCAACAGTCGAGGCGCTCTCTCAGCAGCTGACCTTCTCTGTGCCTGACCGGTTCACACAGAGGCAGCGCGAGAGAAAGCCGCGCACACACACAGGCAGCGCCAGAGACAGACACAGGCACACACACAGGCAGCTGGTGGGCGGGTCTCCGTGAGTTTTTCTTGCGAGCGGGCACATGATCAGGCGGTGTGTATGCTTCGAGAACGAGGGTGGACGTGGCAGGACTATCTAAGAACAGACATGTTTGTCATGGATGTAAATCGCTGTATGCGGCGTGTAAAACAGTTTGTCGCGAATGTGAATCGCTGTATGCAGCGTGTAAAACGCTGGATTGTATGTTGTCCTCTCCAGAGTTACATCTTTTCATTCACCTACAGTCGTATCCTCAAAACCAACCCCATTTGGACAACTGTGTTTTTCAGGAAGTGTTCACCCATTAATACATAATTATACAGCGTATGTTATGCCGCGGGTTCGCTAGTTTTCTATATTTCTGCATAAATATGACCTAAAACATCATCAGATTTTCACTCAAGTCCTAAAAGTAGATAAGAAGAAACCAGTTAAACAAATGACAAACATTATTATACTTGGTCATTTATTTATTAAGGAAAATAACTGAATATTACATATTTGTGAGTGGCAAAAGTATGTGAACCTTTGCTTTCAGTATCTGGTGTGACCCCCCAATAACTGCAACTAAACGTTTCCGGTAACGTTTGCTCATTCCTGCACACCGGCTTGGAGGAATTTTAGCCCATTCCTCCACACAGAACAGCTTCAACTCTGGGATGTTGGTGAGTTTCCTCACATTAACTGCTCGCTTCAGGTCCTTCCACAACATTTCGATTGGATTAAGATCAGGACTTTGACTTGGCCATTCCAAAATATTAACTTTATTCTTCTTTAGCCATTCTTTGGTAGAACGACTTGTGTGCTTAGGGTTGTTGTCTTGCTGCATGACCCACCTTCTCTTGAGATTCAGTTCATGGACAGATGTCCTGACATTTTCCTTTAGAATTCTCTGATATAATTCAGAATTCATTGTTCCATGCAACAAAACAAGCCCAAACCATGATACTACCACCGCCATGTTTCACAGATGGGATAAGGTTCTTGTGCTGGAATGCAGTGTTTTCCTTTCTCCAAACATAACGCTTTTCATTTAAACCAAAAAGTTCTATTTTGGTCTCATCCGTCCACAAAACATTCTTCCAATAGCCTTTTGGTTTGTCCACGTGATCTTTAGCAAACTGCAGATGAGCAGCAATGGTTTTTTTGGAGAGCAGTAGCTTTCTACTTGCAATCCTGCCATGCACACCATTGTTGTTCAGTGTTCTCCAGATGGTGGACTCATGAACATGAACATTAGCCAATGTGAAAGAGGCCTTCAGTAGCTTAGAAGTTACCCTGGGGTCCTCTGTGACCTCGCCGACTATTACACGCCTTGCTCTTGGAGTGATCTTTGTTGGTCGACCACTCCTGGGGAAGGTAACAATGGTCTTGAATTTCCTCCATTTGTACACAATCTGTCTGACTGTGGATTGGTGGAGTCCAAACTCTTTAGAGATGGTTTTGTAACCTTTTCCAGCCCGATGAGCATCAACAACTCTTTTTCTGAGGTTCTCAGAAATCTTCCATAAACGTGCTGTAAAGAGCAGGCTTTGATAGATCCCTGTTCTTTAAATAACACAGGGTGCCCACTCACACCTGATTGTCATCCCATTGACTGAAAACACTGGACTCGAATTTCACCTTCAAACTAACTGATCATCCTAGAGGTTCACATACTTTTGCCACTCACAAATATGTAATATTCGATCATTTTCCTCAATAAATAAATGACCAAGTATAATATTTTTGTCTCATTTGTTTAACTGGTTTCTGTTTATTTACTTTTAGGACTTGAGTGAAAATCTGATGATGTTTTAGGTCGTATTTATGTAGAAATATAGAAAATTCTAAAGGGTTCACAATCTTTCAAGCACCACTGTACTTGGTCGCTTATTCCAAGTGTCTATTGTTCTTTGTGTAAAAAAAACTTCCTAATGTTTTTGTGAAATTACCCCTTAATAAGTTTCCAACTGTGTCCCTGTTTTCTTGATGAACTCATTTTAAAGTCACCGTCTCGATCCACTGGACTAATTCACTTCATCATTTTAAACACTTCAGTCAGGTTTCCTCTTAATCTCCTTTAAAGGCTCAGCTCTTTTAATCTTTCCTCCTAACTCATCCCCTGTAGCCCTGGACTCAGCCTAGTCGCTCTTCTCTGGACCTTTTCTAGTGCTGCTGTGTCCCTTTTTGTAGCCTGGAGACCAAAACTGCACCCAGTACACCAGATGAGGCCTCACCAGTGTGTTATAAAGACTGAGCAGAACCTCCTGTGACTTGTACTCCACACATCAAGGCGCTATATAACCTGAGAGTCCACTACAACTCTTAAGTCCTTCTCATAAGGCGTACTCTCGCCCATTGTGTATTCAAACCTAACGTTTTTACTTCCTATGTGTAATCCTTTACATTTACTGCCACACTTCTGCCCAAGCCTGTCTGCTATTCAAGTCCTTCTGTAAAGATATAACAGATTCCAAATTATCTGCTAATCCACTTATCTTGGTATCATCTGCAAATTTAACCAGCTTGTTACTTATATTCCTATCTAAATCATTTATATATATATTAAAAATAGCAGCAGACCTAGCACTGACTCCTGCTGGTCACCACTCTTAACATCGGCCAGTTCTGACGAGGTTCCTCACACCATCACCCTCTGCTTCTTGTGTCTGTGCCAATTCTGTACCCATCTAAAAACATCACCCTGAAATCCCACTTCTTTTTGTTTGATGCCCAACCTCTCATTTGGCACCTTATCAAATACTTTCTGAAAGTCCAGATCAATAATATCATCTGCTAAAACTTGACCTCCCTCTTCTGAACCCATGCTGACTGTTCCTAATAACTCCTATCCTTGCCAGGTGTTGCTCAATCTTATCCTTAATAATTCCTTCCATTAATTTTCCTGTGATGCATGTTAAGCTTACTGGCCTATAGTTGCTTGGATCTGCCCTGTCGCCTTTTTTATATAATGGGATGATATTTGCCATTTTCCTGTCCTTCGGAATCTCTTCAGTGTGCAGTGACTTCCTAAAAATATGTGTCAAGGATTTTTATCTGTACTCGCTAGCCTCCTTAAGAACACGAGGATAAATATTATCTGGTCCTGGTGATTTGTTTGATGTCATCTTATTTAATCTGAGCAGTACTTCTCCTTCTACAATATTCAAGTCCTTCAGAACCTCCTTAGTAATCCCATTTACCGTTGGGAGGTTATCAGCTTGCTCACTTGTGAACACCTCACAGAAATGTAAGTTTAGGGCATCCGCTATTTTATTGTCTGTATCTTTTAATTCCCCTTTACTATTTCCGATGCACTTGACCTCCTCATTGACTGTTCTTTTACTCCGAAAATAAATAATCTCTTAAGGTTGTCTTTCACCTTATCTGCTATATTCCTCTCCAACTGCCTTTTAGCCTTCCTGATATCCTTCTTCCTATCCTTGACTTTGTCTGATAATCAGCCGTGGACCCCCACAGGTTTACTTGCTCCAGAAATGCTGCCAACTGAAGTTTTGGTTTTCTGCTCCTCCATTGTCAACTGGCCATAGTTCAACAATTAATCAATTGACAACCATCGCTGGGCTCCTTTTATGTTATTTAGTTTGGAACTTCTGTGTGTTTAAACAAAAGAGCATTACAGAAGAAAGTACAACAGGTTAGAACTTGGAGTATTTGATACACGACTGTGGTGGATATGAAAACACGCCACTCTCCATGAATGTATTGAGAAGCTAGCGCATATTGCAAAGTCCAGAGAGGAGTCTGGGTTATGATTAACCAAGCACTACACTTTAACTAAATCGAATTGTCCACTTTCTCCTTGGTTGCTGTTTAGTTAATGAGAAACCGTCTCTTGTATGTGTTGCCTCAAGGTTCAATGTTCTCACTCTTTTCTCTACATTCATTCCTTAGACTGGGTCATTTCTTCACATGGCTTCTCCTACCACCTCCATATTTGATGATGCACACATCTTCCTCTCATTTCCCTCTCCCAACCCTCAAGTTTCAACCCAGGGTTCTCTCTGGCATCTCAGCCTGAATGAACGCTTATCACCTTAAGCTTAACCATTCAAAGTCAGGTAATCCTGGGCTTACCTTCTGATTCTCCTTCCTCATTGCTCTTGAAGATTGTCACTACATTATATTGCAAGTCTGTGGCAACCCCTAATGTGAGCAGCCAAAAGAAGAAGAAGTCGAATACTGTGAAGGTTCTGAAGAAAGACTCAACATGATTGGGTTGCTAAACTGGTATCGTGATCCTCACTAGGAAAAAAATGGATGGGAAGATAGGATGAAGTGATTGGGTCAATGAAATATATTCGCTGAATTAAATTGAAGAGACCAGCGTAATGCTGAGATCCCTGACCGTGACAGGTGCTGAAAAAGTAACTGTAGTAACCTAATCATGTTGAGCCTTTCTTCAGAACATTCACAGTATTCGACCATTCATAATTAATTAGGCCACACAACTCCTTGTTCAGTCAGTCGGGTTCTCTCCCAGGTGGACAATAGCAACTCTTTTCTGGCGGGGCCTCCATCACCTGCTATCAGACCCCACCGGCCCTTCCAGAATGCAGCTGATCGACTGATGTTCTTCATTACACTCCTACTGCTCTTCTAAGATATGCAGGTGTATGAGCCTATGGTGTCATGGATAATGGACTACCTATCAGCCATACTGCAAGGACTGTGTCTCTGAGGTAGATGTGAGCAACACTGGAGCACCACCTGAATGATGGACTATCTGTCAGGCAGACCACAGTTTGTGAGACTCAAGGACTGTGTGAGCAACACTGGAGCACCACAAAGAACAGACCTCTCTGCTTCTCTCTTCACTCTGTACACCTCAAGACTACAAATATAACATCAGGTCAGGTCACTTGCAGAACTTCTCAGATGATTCTGCACTTATGGGGGTATTAATAAGGGGGATGAGACAGAGGAGAGGAGTCGGGGGAGACGTTTGAGAATCATCTGCAACATAACATCATTCAAAACTAAGAAACTGCTTATTGACTTAACTCTTCTAGGGCAGATGTCGACTTTTGTCGACACAAGGGGGTTGAGGGCGGATGTCAACTAAAGTCGACATTCAGGGGCAGAAGGGTGTAAATGTCAATAAAACCCACCGTTACGTTATAGATAGACCCTCTTTGCTAGAAGAACTGTTAGACTCGTTGACTTCACATGGAATCCCTGCGTGTGCGCGAATAGCGTAGAGTAAACGGCATCTAGAATGGCATCAATATCGGGCAAGAGAACAAAGCAAATGCGCAAAGCAAAATACTCCTTACGTATATTTTACTTATTTATTTTTTTCCTCATTATTGCTGAACTGGACTCTGACTTATCAAACTCCGATTTTGATGCAAGTGTTCTGGAGATCGAAAATGAAACACAAGGACCTGCATAAGCTGATCGTGCAGCTGACATGCCAACATTCATCCTGGAAAGACTACACAGACATCGATCTGTAGGAGGCAAGCTGACAACTGGACTTCATCAAACGACACGGCGTGCTGGTGGGCACCATAGATTACCCGCCACTCGACTACTTCAAGCTGGTTTTCTTTTTTCCAGAAAGTTCCTTTCATCTCATGATTGATGAGACAAACAGGCGTGTAATAAGTTTGTGGATTTACATACTGTAGGGGGCTCATGGAACATAAAACAGAGCGACATTTGTCATAAATAGTTATTTTTATTTGATTTATGTCTGAAACCATTGGTTTGTTTTTTTTTTGGAAAAATATTCAAAAGGAAAAAAAAATCAGCCTTAAAAGAGTTAAGCTGCATCAAGGAGCTTCCACATCCGGTCACTAGTCAAGGAGTGTGTAACACGCTAGGGGTTGCTGTTGCCCCGTTAAACCCAACAGACAGATACACAGACACAGAGTAAAAGCACAAAGAAGTGCCCTTTAAGCACTACAACCACCATACACAAATAAACCAATGATATCTCAGTACAATATTCTCCTCCACACCTCCCAGCAAGCTCTGTCACACTCCTCCTGACTCCGGCTTGCTTGCTGGGTCTCCACCAGTCCTTTATATAGTGTTTGACCCGGAAGTGCTTCTGTCCGGATCAGATGGAGAACTGTATTTTTCTTCAGCCCTGTAGTACTTTAGTGCTTCAGTCCCCGTGACATTGGAGTACTTCCGGGATATGTAAACAGTACGGACTCCCCAGTCTCCCTACAGCATCTCCTGGTGGCTCCCACGGTACCCAGCTGGGCTGTGTTGCCGAACTCCAAGTCCCATAGTGCCCTGCGGGCATCCGGGGCACCACTGCAGTCCAGGGAAGTTGCCATCTATCTTCCTGGGGGAGGCAGTGTCCCTGATAAGCTGCCTTCCCCCATCCTTCTGTTACTGGGGCATCCCAGCTGGGATAAACTGCCAGCCGTCCCTTACAAGTGGATGTAGAGCTGGTCCACTTCTACAAGTACCGGGGGGTCCACATCAGTGACAGGTTGGACTGATCTCAACCACTGAGGAGCTAGAGGAGAAAGGCCAAAGCAAGCTCCGATTCTTAGCTGACTCCGTTCCTTTAATATGAGTAGTGAGATCCTTCACATCTTGTACAACTCTTCTGAAGGTCAGTGTGATTTTCTACTCTGTGGTGTGCAGGGCTGGTAACATCACTTCAAATGAGGCCGACCAAACCATCAAGATAATTTAAAGGGTAAATGCAGTTATGGGACCCCCTGAAGGGCATAACAAAGGAGAGAATGAAAACAAAAGTGAGTGTCATTATGAGCAACGCTGCACATCCTCTCTCTGACACAACAACACTTTAATAACAAGGTCATTCACAGAAACCCTGTTTCTAAAATGCCTTGTACAGTAGTGGCCAAAAGTTTTAGCAGTGACACAAATGTTGTGTTTTGCAAACTTTTACTGCTTCATCATTTTTGGATTTTTTTTTTACATGTTTTTCTGCTATATTAGAAGAATGATTATCAAAATTTCATAAGTTTCAAAGGCTTTCATTGGCAAATACTTCACATTTATATAAAGAGTCACTATTGACAGTGCTGATGTGACCCTTCTTCTTCATAACTTCTGCAGTTTGCCCCAGCATGCTGGATATCAACTTCTGGGCCAAATCCCATTCTGGGCCCATTCTTGCCTTTTATGTGCTTGGAGTTGACCACAAATTATGGGCTTCTGCTTATCCACCTGCTTTTTGAGAACTGACTACTGGTTCTCAATGGGATTAAGATCTGGGGAGTTTCCTAGCCAGGGATTGTCTCCAGCAGACCCCCGTGACCCTGTAGTTAGGATATAGCGGGTTGGATAATGGATGGATGGAGTTTCCTAGCCACCGGTCCAAACTTTCAATGTTATGATCTCCAAGCCACTTTGTTATCACTTTTGCCTTGTGACATGGTGGCTCCATCATGCTGAATAATACACAAATCATCACCAAATTACACCTGGATTGCTTTCATACCGTTCTTTATTCATGGCAGTGTTCTTGGGCAGAATTGTGAGTAGGTCCACTCCCTTGGATGAGAAGCAACCCCACACATGGATCATCTCAAGATGCTGTACTGTTGGCACAGTGACGCAGGACTCATGGTAGCGTTCACCTTTTCCTTCTCCAGACAATCGATTTTCCAGGTATCCCAAAAATTCGAAACTTAACAACTACATTGTGTGGAAGCATTGAATTGCCTGATAGCAGTGGACAGCAAAGTGCCCCCCAGAGGTGCTTCTTAACACACTATGGTGAAATGAGCCTGTGGCTAGAAGTGCGCTAAGAAAGCGCCTCCTGGAGGAGATGGAGGGGATAAACTGCAAATCATCAGTGCCTCAGGTTGTCGGAAGAAAAGGGAAGAATGTGATTTACTTCACCACACTGTGAAATACTAAACGTGTTTGTTAAACACAAGAAAATGATCACAGGCTTCATGCCCGATTTCCCATTTACGGGTAAGGTTTCCCCCTACCCATTCTAGTGTTGGGCTCTGTGGGGGAGGTTTCACTGCCGTCCGTTTAGTACACAAGTACAGAGTTTTTTCGTTTTATATATATATATATATATATATATATATATATATATATATATAAAGAAGCAGGTTTCTGCCTCTACCAGGTCTTACACCTCATCCTGGTTTTGTGTCTTAATGTTAATACACTCGCTGAGGACTTTAAGCCCATTAATGAATGATTCTGCAGAAGTACTGTATGTGTGAAGAAACGCTACTGGGGCTCCTTTATTCCAATAGCAATGCAGATGCGTAAATCCTCACTGCCACTGTAACTGCCAAGTCAGATGTTTTCTTTCTTTTTTTACTTATTCTGTTTTCAGACCATAATGAGTGTACTTTATGGATTGATTTATTCATTTATTTCCCCTAAGGGACACATACAGTTATATCTGTCTCTCTACCTATCTAGCAAATAATCAAGAATATACAGAACTGGATGGTGCGGACGGAAACTTAAAGTCGCACGTAGTTATACGTCATGTAGCCCCCAAGCATTCTCATTAAACGCTGACCTAACCTGACTAAACTGACCCCTCTTTAAAGTGCAGTGCCCGTGGAGAAAAATGTCGTGAGAGTCCTAATCTGTCCGTAGATCAGCTGGCCAGGTGCAGAAGGCATGAGAGCGAATGAGCGAGCGAACGAACGAACGAACGAGTCTTGGGTCGCCAATTATTTTACAGCACCTGATAAGCCTGGCGCAGGCGTGGCAAATGAGCACTGAAGACTTTCTCAGAAATTCCACTGCCGACCCCCTTTAGTGTTGGGGACCCATGCAGCCAGAGCAGCGCAAATGATCGGCGGCAGGGCCATCTATTAGCGGAACGAAGCCAAAACGGATCCGCCGTCCTGTCCCTTCTTAAGTAAATCTATTCTACATCTCCATCTCCCGGTCCGCATCTCGGCTGCAGCGCAAAAGCCAGGCAGCGCAGCCTCCCAGCATGCTCTGTGCTGTGCGAACCCAGCAATTAAGTTAATAGGCCCTTGAAATGGAGTGGCTGCGTGATTTGCGGCATGTGTTGACACACTCCTGCTGCTCCAAACAACCCGGGGCGGCAAAGAACAGGAAATATGACTTCTTGAAATTGTAAAAGTGCCACTTTGCTCTCTTCCACCTCACTTTTATGAATTGTAGCAATTTGCCGAGTTTCAATGAAAATCCGATTGCTTGGTCTGGGAGGGCTGTTGGGGATGATGGGTGTGATGAATGCTTGAAGGGCAATTGACCCGTAACAGAGGCAACATGGTGACTTCTTCACTTAATGAGTACCTATATAAATCTGCCCTCGCGTATTGTAATATAGCGCCTTTCATGGTGAACATTATATAATAACAGATTGCTTTTTCATGGCGAACACCGTTTCTGCTGACCACAACATGACAGTCAATCTTCACCGACGTGCACGCGCTCGCGCTCAGACTTACTCCGGACAGCGCATACACGTGAACTTTTATATAGTGCCATATAAAGTGGCTGTTACCATTCTGTCATTCTTTACAGAGCTTTGTATAGTAAGACTGCTGCCATAAAGTAACATGTGTGGACAGTACAAACACATACACGTAACTTAACCTGACATTTTGCCCTTTCTTTCAGGTAACCCCCCTGTCCAGATGCTCAGGATAATTTGTGTGTGTGTGTTATATTACAAATGATGTCATTTGTTCAAACATTTCTTTTAGTATTGAATTTAGTTTTATGCTCTGGCTTATCCATCCATCCATTATCCAACCTGCTATATCCCAACTACAGAGTCGTGGGGGTCCGCTGGAGCCAATCCCAGCCAACACAGGGTGCAAGGCAGGAAACAAACCCCGGGCAGGGCGCCAGCCCACCACAGGGCACACACACACACACACACACCAAGCACACACTAGGGACAATTTAGAATCGCCAATGCACCTAACCTGCATGCCTTTGGACTGTGGGAGGAAACTGGAGTACCCAGAGGCTTATTCTTTCTTTTAATCAATTTAATGCCTTGTATATCCTGTATTTATTTGTTTTTAGTATTCTGTGTAGAAAATATTTGTATCTGAGGCACCCGGAGCATGGGAAATGTATTATTATTATTATTGCACATCCCTACTGCACCAATTTATATAGTGCCTTTCACAAGGTGCAGTGCCGATTTGTGATAAGAACTACCACAGCTGCACACTCACTGCATATTTCATGGGCTGACGCACACCAATGTTTTATATAGGAAAAAAAAAAATAAAAGGTTATTTCCACTCTGAAAAGGAAAGAAGATGAAAAATTGCATGTTCTTCAGGTGTCTTTTACTTTCTTTCCTTTTCAGAGCTGAAACAACCTTTTAAGTTTTTTTCCATGGCTAATACATGCAGACACAGCCCTACTCAAACTCCAATGTGTCTTTATAATGCCTCTTACAGTGAGACCACTGCCTCACATGACCATGAGTGGACACGCAGACACATGTCCCCTCAATATAATGCAAACACAGGCACATACACACACATACTGAACTCCATTTATATAGCGTCTTTGACAAGGTGCAGTACCTATTTGTGATATCTACAGCCACTCTGGCACACTCCCTAAATATTTAAATACACTTGGGCTGACACCCTCTGACAAGTTAACACGCTTCTACACATGCCCCCGTAATATAAGACAACCACGGGCACATAGACACACATGCAAAACCTACAGTGGCTTGCAAAAGTATTCGGCCCCCTTGAACTTTTCCACATTTTGTCACATTACAGCCACAAACATGAATCAATTTTATTGGAATTCCACGTGAAAGACCAATACAAAGTGGTGTACACGTGAGAAGTGGAACGAAAATCATACATGATTCCAAACATTTTTTACAAATAAATAACTGCAAAGTGGGGTGTGCGTAATTATTCAGCCCCCTGAGTCAATACTTTGTAGAACCACCTTTTGCTGCAATTACAGCTGCCAGTCTTTTAGGGTATGTCTCTACCAGCTTTGCACATCTAGAGACTGAAATCCTTGCCCATTCTTCTTTGCAAAACAGCTCCAGCTCAGTCAGAATAGATGGACAGCGTTTGTGAACAGCAGTTTTCAGATCTTGCCACAGATTCTCGATTGGATTTAGATCTGGACTTTGACTGGGCCATTCTAACACATGGATATGTTTTGTTTTAAACCATTCCATTGTTGCCCTGGCTTTATGTTTAGGGTCGTTGTCCTGCTGGAAGGTGAACCTCCGCCCCAGTCTCAAGTCTTTTGCAGACTCCAAGAGGTTTTCTTCCAAGATTGCCCTGTATTTGGCTCCATCCATCTTCCCATCAACTCTGACCAGCTTCCCTGTCCCTGCTGAAGAGAAGCACCCCCAGAGCATGATGCTGCCACCACCATATTTGACAGTGGGGATGGTGTGTTCAGAGTGATGTGCAGTGTTAGTTTTCTGCCACACATAGCGTTTTGCAATTTGGCCAAAAAGTTCCATTTTGGTCTCATCTGACCAGAGCACCTTCTTCCACATGTTTGCTGTGTCCCCCACATGGCTTGTGGCAAACTGCAAACGGGACTTCTTATGGTTTTCTGTTAACAATGGCTTTCTTCTTGCCACTCTTCCATAAAGGCCAACTTTGTGCAGTGCACGACTAATAGTTGTCCTATGGAAAGGCCAACTTTGTGCAGTGCACGACTAATAGTTGTCCTATGGACAGATTCCCCCACCTGAGCTGTAGATCTCTGCAGCCTGTCCAGAGTCACCATGGGCCTCTTGGCTGCATTTCTGATCAGCGCTCTCCTTGTTCGGCCTGTGAGTTTAGGTGGACGGCCTTGTCTTGGTAGGTTTACAGTTGTGCCATACTCCTTCCATTTCTGAATGATCGCTTGAACAGTGCTCCGTGGGATGTTCAAGGCTTTGGAAATCTTCTTGTAGCCTAAGCCTGCTTTAAATTTCTCAATAACTTTATCTCTGACCTGTCTGGTGTGTTCTTTGGACTTCATGGTGTTGTTGCTGCCAATATTCTCTTAGACAACCTCTGAGGCCGTCACAGAGCAGCTGTATTTGTACTGACATTAGATTACACACAGGCGCACTCTATTTAGTCATTAGCACTCATCAGGCAATGTCTATGGGCAACTGACTGCACTCAGACCAAAGGGGGCTGAATAATTACGCACACCCCACTTTGCAGTTATTTATTTGTAAAAAATGTTTGGAATCATGTATGATTTTCGTTCCACTTCTCA
>JANRMT010062810.1:19252128-19265456 GCA_026402145.1 Polypterus bichir lapradei | reverse complement strand
TGGAAAAGTTCAAGGGGGCCGAATACTTTTGCAAGCCACTGTATGTACCTGTATATAGTGCCTTTTATAAGGTTAGGTGCTATGTTTGATACCTACTGCCACACCTGCACACTTCATGTATATTTAAATAAGCACGGGTTGACTCAAACCAATATCTTATATAATGAGACCACTGCCTCAGATGAGCATGAGTGGACTCATGACCCCTAAATGCAATACAAAGACAAGAACATACACACACATGCAAAACCCATTTATATAGCGCCTTTGACAAGGTGATTTGCTATTCCTGATACCCAGTACCACACCCACACAATCCCTCTATATTTAAATGAACGGGGGTTAGCACACACCAATTTTTTTACAGTGACACCCACTGCCCCACATCAACATGAGTGGACACACACACCCTCAATGCAATACAAACACAAGCAAATACACACACATGCTAAACTGTATTTATATGGGACTTTATACATTCTCTATATTCACAGAAGCAAGTGCTCACAGACAGCTTCACCTTTAACAGTGACACGGCTCTCACACTTGGCTCCCACATGTAATTTAAATAAAATGAATATTGTAAACCTTGAGCACAGGAAAGGTGCTATATAAATAAAATATATTATTAGATGCTAAGATCTGCATTGCATGTGACGAGGATGGATAGGATTAGAAATGAGGACATTAGAGGCTCAGCTCAGGTTGGATGGTTGGGAGACAAAGTTAGAGAGGCGAGATTGTGTTGGTTTGGACATGTGTAGAGGAGAGATGAGGGGTATACTGAGTGAAAGGTGCTAAGGATAGAGCTGCCAGGGAAGAGGAAAAGAGGAAGGCCTAAGAGAAGGTTTATGGATGTGGTGAGAGAGGACATGCAGGTGATGGGTGTAACAGAGCAAGAAGCAGAGCACAGAAAGATATGGAAGAAGATGATCTGCTGTGGCAACCCCTGACAGGAGCAGCCGAATGAAGATGATGATGATGATGATGATTATTATTATTATTATTATTATTATTATTATTATTATTATTATTATTATTATTATTATTATTATTATTATTATTATTATTATTTATATAGGACCCCTACAGTCCTGCACTCTAACTCTATACACAGATCAAGTCAGGCTGACGCATGCCATTGCTCTATATAGCACCTTTCACAATGACATTACTGTCATATTTGGACAGATGTCTCCAAACAAATATAATAGGTAAACATAATGAAACACATGTACAGTATATAGCACCTTTCACAGCATGCATTGACAGTATTACATCTTCACTTAATATTTATATGCTAATTACATGCTGACGCCAACCAGGCACCTTTAAAGTGCCTTTATAATTCGTTAATTCATGCATTTATTTCTAGTAAAATCGACTACTACAATTCGCATTCGCTGGCTGATCAAATTTTTCTTTATGCAGCTTTCAGTTACTTGAAAATGCTGCTGCAAGAATCATTACAAGAACCAGAAAGGGCAAACACCTGACTCTTTACACTGGCTACCAGTTAAGTTTAGGGCTGATTTCAAAATGATATTTTTACCATATAAAGCCTTAAATGGCCAAAGTCCTGCTTACTGATCTGAACTTATCATTACTTACAAACCTGAGTGCACTTTAAGATCTCAAAATGCCAGCCAGATTATGATTCCAGGGATTAATAAAGTAACAGTGAGGGATCGAAAGGTGACACGGTGGCGCAGTGGTAGCGCTGCTGCCTTGCAGTTAGGAGACCCAGATTCACTTTGTGGTGTTCTCCCCGTGTCTGGGAGAGGGTTTCCTCTGGGTACTCCGGTTACCTCCCACTGTCCAAAGACATTCAGGTTAGGTGCATTGGCGATCCTAAATTGTCCCTAATGTGTGCTCGGTGTGTGGGTGTGTGTGTGTGTGTTCGCCCTGCGGTGGGCTGGCGCCCTGCCTGGAGTTTGTTTCCTGCCTTGCGCCCTGTGTTGGCTGGGATTGGCTCCAGCAGACCCCCGTGACCCTGTAGTTAGGATATAGCGGGTTGGATGATGGATGGATGGATGAGGGGTCGAGCTTTTAATTATACGGTCCTCGAAACTGTGGAGTGGTCTGCCTGCTACCATAAGAGGTACCCCTTTAGTCTCAGCTTTTGAATCAAACTGAAGACTCACTACTTCAGTTTAGCATAGCCTGACTAGAATTTTAACTATGGCATCGACTTCGTCATCCCGTGCGCAAAAAATCTTTGTGTCTAGCTGAAGGTGTCGATGTCTTAAACAGACTTGACAACAAGGAAAGTCAGGTCTCTGTTGCGAAACACTACGGCGTTCATCCTAGCCAGATTTCTCGAATTTACAAGAATAAGGAATCGATATTGCAAGAGTAGCAAAACAAAGGCAAATCGTACAGAAAATGAAAAAGAATAGGGAAGGCTGAAGATATACAAGTATAGTACATATATAAATGAACAGTTAATGTGTATATATGTATTATACATTGTAAAAGAATGAACCAACAAACATAAAGGTTTGGGGTTTCCTGCCCCGTATACTGTAAAAATAGCAAAAATATGACGGAAATGTCATCAATGGTCAGTACATAAGTTTAGTACACGGTTGACAGTTCAAAGATGGAGGAGGAGGAACATTTATGGAGGAGGGGCCGGAAGTAGAGAGGTATGCTGGGTAGGAGCCGAGATGGATGGTGGGATTGCTGACGTCATAAGGAGTAGACAGAGGAAGGGCGGAAGTAGCGTAGTGCGGGTAGTGGTGCAGGCAGATTCATGGCGGCGATGCGTCTTTCTTTCTGCGGGAAAAAAAGAGAGAAAGGTTAGTACCCCGCCACTCCCTCCTGGCATATGATTTTGCGATATCATTTAGGTCCGTCTGTGGCCCCCTACTCGCACGTGCTTGACAACGTGTATCCACTACATGGTTCACCGTAGTCTAATTTAATGATTGTTTAATTGAGTTTGACTAGGCTAGTAGGTGGGGTAACTGAATGGTCAACTTTCAGGTTCTGGGCCTGCACCAAATTAACATTATTCTGGACAAAAATTTTTAATTACCTTTCAGACAGCCTCGGTCTCACAATCCCTCCTAACCCATTAACAGCTGTGTTTGGGGTTCTTCCAGAGGGGTTTAAAGTGGAGAAAGACAAACAAATTGTGATTGCATTCACTACACTTTTGGCACACAGACTTATTCTGCTAAACTGGAAGAACCCAAACTCTCCTCTTTTAAGACAGTGGGAAACCGATGTGTTATACTATTTGAAATTGGAAAAAATCAAATACTCAGTTAGAGGATCCGTACAGACTTTTTTCAAAACATGGCAGGATCTAATCAGTAATATTTTAAAATAAGCTCATAAAGCACAGAGAATCTATTAATTTAGGTATGTTTACAAGCCTTAAATTTCACGCCATTTGCCTTGCTCTATCTCTCAGGGGTGGGGATCGATCTGTCCTTAACTCAATTTTTCTTTTGATAAAAACTTGATTGATTTGTATGGATTCCAATAAATTAATAAAGAAAGAAAAAAAAAAGAAAGAAAATGAAAAAGAATAGGGAAGGCTGAAGACGTACAAGTACAGTACATTTATAACTGAACAGTTAATGTGTATATATGTATTATACGCGTATCCACTACATTGTTCACCGTAGTCTAATTTAATGAATGTTTAATTGAGTTTGACTAGGCTAGTAGGTGGGGTAACTGAATGGTCAACTTTCAGGACTGATGTGTTGCCCTCCTATTAAACTCACGCTCCACTTAAGCGCACATGGCAATCTCGTCCGGAGGCCATGCATTTAAACGGAGTCGACTGTAGATAGTGCCTTTTACAGTTTTACCGTTTTCTCTCACACATCTCGCAGGCCTTTACAGATTTTTGCTGTAACTTTTATGATCCCCACCATGAATAAACGTACGCCACATCTAAAACACACACAAGCACTGTCATGCTCTCTCGTCTCCTGACGTGATGATGACTCAGAAGTCCTCTGCTGGGAGCTGCAGCCATCTTTCCAATGTGGCGAGTTTCATTTCTGAAGGACGGTCTGCTGGCTCCTCCCATTTTCAGGGACTGTAATGCTAATTAAAGGTCTATAAAAATTAAATGTGGTCAAATGACCAATCAGCATCAAGAGGTGTGGCAAAGGGGCGTCAACAGTTAGAGTAAGAGGCGCTCCAATCACGAGTGGGGAATGGGCAGTTGGTAAGGCAGGGAACCTGCAAAATCATTAAACACGTGGAAGCTGGCGATGTAAACATTGATTCCGTCCCCTTCCATGTCGAATGATTGCTAGAAGGTGTAAAAGGAGCAGCAACGGGACAAGAATTTCCAACTTCTATAATAACATCCTTAGAACGCCTTCAAAAGCTGCCGCATACGATTTTGAAGACCATCAACCAGGGTGTCCGTACACCAATACTCCCCTAAAAACGGTTTGTAAATATCTACAGATGGGGACGACTGTGCCAAATCTCGATAAACTTTTTGTTGTATTGGTCGAGACTCTCAGAAGAAGAATGGAGCAATATTAAATAAGGAGAGCATCACACATTATTTAGACCAGTTTTTTTTGAAAGGAGCCCACTAATACCAATTTGTTCTTTTTTAATTAATGATATATCATAGATGCATATTTTATTATACCTACTTAACTTTTACTGATATTAATCTAACTTTATATTTATTTTTCTGGTATCAGAATGTAGTTTAACTTAATGTATTTTGGTTTCAATAGATGTATTTTTCATATTTTTGATTCTTGTTTTCTTTTTTTCACATCTTCGCCCCCCTTTTTTGTTACTTCATGCCCCCCTAGGGGGGCCTGCCCCACAGTTTGAGAACCACTGATCTAGACAACCTAACATAAGAGTAAACTTTTTCCTTGAGACCTTAAACAAACTTCTCACCATTTTGGTAAATCACTCCACATTTACAAAGCTTAGAAAATCAGAATGTTTAGAAGTGGGACGTTTCTTAGCCCAGCTGATGCCTCACCGATTAATGCTGGTTAGTTTTTTTTTATTAGTTTTAGCAGGATTAATGCATGGTCTTGAATGCAAGTGTCAAGTCCGGCCTCAAATTCTTCATTGGATTGATATCTGAACTCTGACTCAACCACACCAGGACATTCACCTTGTTGTTTTGAATCCATTCCTTCATAACGCTGGCTTAATGCTTGGGTTGTTGTCTTAGGGGTGCAGTTTCTTGATCAGATTTTCCTCATGTTTTGTTGCCTTCATTTTACCCGCACAAACCATCCAAGATTTCCTGCGGGGAAGCATCCTTTGCCACCACCATGCTTGACAGTGTAGATATTGCACGGTCTTCAAGCATGATATTTTAGTCAAATGAACAAAAATGGTCAATTTTGGGCTTATCAGACAATTGAAGCTCCTTCCCAGTGACTTTGGAGTGTCCCGTGTGACTTTTGGGGAGATCTCCTGTGTGATCTTTTCTCTTTGCCACTCCCTATAAAGCTGTGAATGATGAATCACTCGGGTAACAGTTGTTATCTGGACTGTCTCTCCAGTCTCAGCCACTTCCTTCAGAGTTCTCATAGATTGTTTGGTGCCAAACCCCCCAACTCCACCCCAAACCCACTTCACTCTCTTCTTCAGGTATGGTGGATGTCCAGCTCTGGGCAGATTTCCAGCTGTGTTGTCCTCATTCCATTTCTTCAAAATTGATTTAAGTGGATATGCAGTGACTGAGATGTTTTCTTGCCCTCCATTCTTTGACTTGTGGTGTTCTTGTGTCTTCATTAAGTAACTTAGTCCACCATAGCTACTTACCACAAATTGGACTTTCCACACGCAGATGCATTTACCCAACAATCAACTGAAACCCCAGAAAGGTGACCTCCATTGAACCAGTTCTGGGACTTCTAAAACCAGTGGAAGGCACCAGAGATGACTTAGGGGAGTCATATTAAAAGGGGATGAATACTTATTAGATCAACTATTTTGTGTTTTATATTTGTAATTAAATTAGACCACTTTGCAGAGATTTGTTTTCACTTGGACATTAAGGAGTACTTTTCTGTTGATCGGTTCACAAAAAATTTGACTCCCCAGTGATTCCATGTTGTTGTTGTTCTTCTTCTTTCTCTTCACCTTTCCCTACTACTATGTGGGGTCAATCTACTCGATCAGCCTTCTCCATGCAGCTTGGTCCCACACCTTCTCCAAAATTAGACCCTTTCCCTTCAGATCTTCTTTCCCTTTACCCATCCAACTCTGCTTTGGCTTCCCTCTCTTTCTCTTCCTCATGTCCATCTCCCTTTTGCCCACATATTCATGGTCTCTCCTCATCACATGACCCATTACCATGTCAACCTCCTTTCCTGGATTTCCTTAGATGTCTCTCCCACTTTTGTTGTGACCCTGATGGTCTTGTCTATTATTCCGTCCTTTTTTGTAACTCCACACATCCATCTCCACGTTCTCATTTCTGCCACATCTAACTTTTTCTCCCTTTTACTGACCGTGTCACAGCTCCATACATCACTGCTGGTCTTACCACTGTGTTCAAGACCTCATCTTTCTGAGGACTCAGACAGCATTTCTGTAATATACAAAAACATTTTACAGTCCCTCCCTTTCAAAGATCCCAGAGTATAGCGGGAAAAGGATTTATCACTCAACATCTCAGAAAAGGAATGGAAGGCAGCCATGCACAGAATTCACTCGAGCCCTATATGCGCAAAGCATAAAATTATTCAACTTAAAATCTTTAATCCGTCTCATTTAAAATTGTCCAGCATGTTTCCAGGGCAAGATCCAACTTGCAAACATTGCAATCGAGCTCCAACCTCACTGGGCCACATGGTTTGGGCCTTCACCAAATTAACATCATTCTGGACCAAAATCTTTAAATGCCTCTCAGACAACCAATCCCTCCTAATCAACCAACAGCTATGTTTGGTGGACTCCATGATGGTCTTAAACTGGAGAAGGACAAACAAACTGTAATGGCTGTTACTTCACAATTAGCATGCAGACTTATCTTGCTCAACTGGAAGAATCCTAACCCACCTCTGTCAAGTCAGTGGGTATCTGATGTTATATACATTATTTGAAATTGGAAAAAATCAAATTCTCACTTAGATGATCTGTGCAAACCTTTTTTAAAACCTGGCGGTATCTGAACAATAACATTAAAGAATATGCATTTAAATTCCCTTATTTATTTACTTATTTTTCCTAATATTAAAGTTTTACTCTGTTGGCCTAGCTCTCTTTCTAATGGGTAGGGGTTGATTTGATATGAACTTAGGTTTGCAAAATTTGACTTGCTTGTATGGAATGTTATTTTTGTTTAACAAATTCAATAAAATGCTTAAAATAATCTCACCTTTAATGCTGTGATTCAATGTTGTATAATGATAAAATCTGAACAAGGGGGCGAATGTTTTCATAGGCAGTGTACCCTCCCCAGGACTCTGAATAAATCTAAATTGTATTATGGGATATCATCTGCTGTTGAATTCTGCTCTGTACTTGTAATATTTCTATTGCACTATTATATTGTATTGAGGGTTACTTGTGTTCTGTTCTGTGTATTGTATCATATTTATTCCCTTCTTTTGACACCCACTGCACGGCCAACCTACCTGGAAAGGGGTCTCTCTTTGAACGGCCTTTTTTCCCCATCTAGGGTTTTTTCTTGTCTTCTAAGACAGTCAAGGCTGGGCGGTCTGTCAAAAGGCAAGGTATGTTAAAGCCCATTGCGGCACTTCTTGTGTGGTTTTAGGCGATACAAAAATAAATTGTATTGTATTGCATTGCCATTTGTCACAATTTCTTCTGTTTGTGAACATAACAATGAGTTCAGTGTTCTTCGGTGACCTTCCCGATTCCCTCATCTGAATCCAACAGACCACTGTTGGGATGTGGAAGAACGTGAGATTTGTAGCATGAATGTGCAGCTGACAAATCTGCAGAAATTGGGTGACGGGATCAGGTCAATATGGACCAGAATCTCAAAGCTGGTAGTGGACTTCTTGCATGAAGTCTCTGATATTAGAACATTAGAACACTCTAGGTAAGAACAGGCTATTCAGCCCAACAAAGCTCATCAGTCCTATCCACTTATTTCTTCTAAACTAACATCAAGTCGAGTTTTGAAAGTCCCTAAAGTCCTACTGTCTACCACACTACTTGGTCACTTATTCCAGTTGTGTCTATTGTTGTTTGTGTAAAGAAAAACTTCCTAATGTTTGTGCACTGATTACCCTTAACAAGTTTCCAATCATTTTCTTAATGAGCTCATTTTAAAGTCACCGTCTCGATCCACTGGACTAATTCCCTTCATAATTTTAAACACTTCAATCATGTCACCTCTTAATCTCCTTTTTCTTAAACTGTAATCTTTCCTTCTAACTCATCCCCTGTAGTCCTGGAATCAGCCTAGTTGCTCTTCTCTGGACCTTTTCTAGTGCTGTTATATCCTTTTCGTAGCCTGGAGACCAAAACTGCCCCAGTACTCCAGATGAGGCCTCACCAGTGTATTATAAAGCTTGAGCAGAACCTCCTGTGACTTGTACTCCACACATCAAGGCGCTATATAACCTGACATTCTGTTAGCCTTCTTAATTGCTTCTGAACACTGTCGGGAAGTTGATAGCTTAGAGTCCACTATGACTCCTAAATCCTCCTCATAAGGTGTACTCTCGATTTTCCGAGCGCCCATTGTGTATTCAAACCTCACATTTTTACTTCCTATGTGTAATCCTTTACATTTACTGACATTAAATTTCATCTGCCACAAATCTGCCCAAGCCTGTCTGCTATCCAAGTCCTTCTGTGATGATTTAATGGATTTGAAATTATCTGCTAATCCACCTATCTTGGTATCATCTGCAAACTTAACCAGCTTGTTAGTTATATTTCTATCTAAATCATTTATATATATTAAAAAATAGCAGAGGCCCTAGCACTGACCCCTGCTGGACACCACTCTTAACATCGGCCAATTCTGCTGAGGCTCCTCACACCATCACCCTCTGCTTCCTGTGTCTGAGCCAACCAGCCACCAGTCCCCATTAAGGGGGAGAACGTGGAAGTGCCTGGCGGTTTACATGAACAACAAACTAGGTGGATCTGACAACACAGTGGCGCTGTACAAGGAGGCCCAGAGCAGACATAGTAAGCGGGATATGCTTAACGCTACGCGACACGTGAGTTTGAGGACACTGATGCTACACAAGCAATGTACTGACTGTACTCGCGTGCAAAACTTTAAGTAAATCTGGAGGATTCCACCAGGTGGCAGTGCAGGAAATCATCACGGTGAGGAAACAACTGCCGGTTTAGCTGTGTTGTGAACTGAGGGAAGAAAGATGAGGCCTTCCTTACCCAGGTTTAGTATACAGAATGAATCATTTTTTTGTGACGTTGCTATGAACTGTCAAACATTATGAAAACATGGCTCTCACAACACAGATGTTGAATGTTTCCAGAAAGCTCCTTGAGAAAGTGCTCACTAATAGAAGGAAAGTGTACATGATAAATAATAGTAATGTCATGGACTGGCATCCCATTCAGGACTTTCCCATCCTTGTGCCCATTTCTGTTTGTATAGGATTCTGCCTTGGCATCACTCCAAACAAGAAGATGCAACTCTAGATCCTGCGAAGATGCGTGAGACAGGATTGGAAAAGCTTCCAGATCAGCCCAGCATTTGTGTGTTCCCTCTCCCTGGCAGCTCCCCGTGGCATTAAGTAATGACATCTCTAGGAAGATGCGGTGCCAGCCCTCCCCTCTCTATCTCCATCTGATTTCTGAACTGCGCCAGTCTTCTCTCTGCGTCGTGCCCAGGCATGCTTCCCGCTTGCTATTCTCACATGCAGCCTCAGTGGCCCAGTGATGAGGAGCCCGTCTGGGTACACAGGCAGTAACTGGCATTGCCTCGGTGGCCGGGCTATTCGTCTCAGCTTGCCTCTCGCAGCAAACGCCTTGAGGGTCTCAGGTGTATCAACGCTACGATTGTTTCCTAAAAAACAGAATCGTTCACAAACAGGAGAAGGGTGGGCTGTTGAGACGGCAGACGGCTGTTTATGTTTTCTGCCGGTAAACGGAATGGCGAGGCCAGCAGCCGGAGAAGCCACAGGGACTCAGATGGGACATCGACGTGAGTGTGTCAGCACACCTCTAGTACAGACGTGCGGAGGAGAACACAGAGAAGGGGTTAAGAACTGGCCCACTCATAAATCTGTGGAGACGCCTTGAGTGTGTGCCCACACTGACATACACACGAGTGATCCGCCAACTGCATGTGTGTACTCTGACGTACTTGGTATTGCACGGTGGTCTCCGAAAGAAATTCAAACAATTGTTAGGATTCCCTGCTAAGTCAGTATACATTGACGGCTTTGCTAGAGATTGGATACTCTCACATAGTCACGTTGAAATCCCTGAGCTCTTCTGGATGTGGAAGGTCAACATACAATACAATACAATACAATTTATTTCTTGTATCGCCCAAAATTACACAAGAAGTGTCACAATGGGCTTTAACAGGCCCTGCCTTTTGAGAGGCCCCCTCAGCCTTGACTCTCTAAGAAGACAAGAAAAAAACCCTTGTAGGGAAAAAAAGTGGAAGAAACCTCCGGAAAGGCAATTCAAAGAGAGACCCCATTGCAGGTAGGCTGGGCACGCAGAGGGTGTCCAAAAAAAAGGGGGGGCAAATACAACACAATACAGAGAACAGAACACAAGTCATCCTCAATACAATATAATAGTAAAATAAAAATATTACAAGTACAGCGCAGAATTAAACAGTAGATGATATCCCATAATAGGATTTGGATTTGTTCAGAGTCCTGGAGACCTTGGCCATCAAGCTGACTCCCCCTATTGGCCATTCCACAGCTGAGTCAGCCAATCCGATGACAGGACCCCTCTACCCAATGATTCCTGCCATCTTCCATCAGAGGTACATCCCACAGCAACAATTATGGATCATGAAGGAGAAGAGTGACATTTTTCACTAGGGTTGGATTTCAAACCCAGGACTCAGGAGCCATTAGCCAATCACTGCTCATCTTCCTTCTGGGGTGACGTCCATATTACTAGGTTTTCATTTAAAAATGCGGTTTTTCCACCGTTTGTCCACTTTACCATGACATTTGTAACCCTCTGGAAATGGGGCCTTCTCAAAATACTCTCCAGTGTTTTATACTTCTAAAAACCATATTCCAACATAGCAGAGTTGCTTTCCATGGCACTTGTTGCGTTGTTTGCCTGTAATGCATCTAAAATGCGTTTTGTACATGGAAGGCAGCTTCAGGACTCTACCGATGGTAGTTAGACACTGAACCAGGGGTAAGCACTTAGTCTGTCTTTTCTCTTTCTTCCCTCCACGTAGAACGGAAGATTGATGGTCGTTCCACCACTTCCATTGTCTGTCCTTCTGGAACCCATATGACCGGACGACTGGCCATTTTGAAGAGACTTCAATTCGGAGCGGTCATCTGAAAAGCTATATTAACGACTTGTTGCGTGTTTTTTTATTTTTTTTGGTTCATAGCTTTTTAAATTCTACATTACATCAGTTGTCACTACACTAAAGCTAGCAGTTTACTTGACTATTGGAGTAGCATTATGAGTAACAGTTTTGATAAGGAGTGTCTAAAAGATAATATCTGATGTTACAGTGCCAGCTGACATGTGGCTCAGGATTATTTATTACCGCTATCAAGACCTGAGGACCTCTACATGTTGTTAAAAGCTGCTAACGTTAGTCGACATATGAAGTCCTCTGATTGCCGTTGCATGGAGGATACATTTATAAAGTTCACAAACACACAGGCGACTCTTTACCTCTTTCCTCATTACAACATGTGTGTAAAAGGCAAATCATTTACCGGTCGCCTCAGATTTGTGATAAATCCTGTGGTCGGTAGTGTAAGTGTTGTTTTTAAGGATTTTTCAAGTGTAACATGCATGTGTAGTGTAGGCAAATGACTACATCATACCGTAAGAGTTTTCAGGCGTTTTAGTGTGGACTGAGAACATTTTCATTTTCAAAAAAACGTTTTTAATAGAAAACATGGTAGTGTGGATGTAGCCTGAGTCCCTCGATACCAAACCCCAACTTCCATTTCCTTTCAGCGTCCAGAGTACTCGTCATTGTCGTAGCATTGTCAAGTTCACAGAGCATCATGAAATTCTTAATTGCACATTCGATTTAACAACATGCAACACGTCGCCATTCTCTATGAACATTTGAGCAATCGAGACGAGAACAGGCCATTCAGCCCAACAAAGCTCACCAGTCCTGTCCACTTAATTCTTCTAAAATAACATCAAGTCGAGTTTTGAAAGTCCCTAAAGTCCTCCTGTCTACCACACTATTTCATCTACTTATTCCAAGTTTCTATCGTTCTTTGTGTAAAGAAAAACTTCCTAATATTTGTGCAAAATTTACCCTTCACAGGTTTACAGCTGTGTCACCATGTTCTTGACGATCTCATTTTAAAGTCACAGTCTGTCTGATTGGGCCTCGTTGTTGTTGTTTTTGCTCCATTTCACTGTTTGATTTATTCTGATTTTGTCTCTGACATTAAGATTTCCAAACCAGAACCAGCAGAACAAAAGTAAAAGCAGACTCAACACAGGACATATGAAAGAGTGACTTTTTTGCAGGTGGCTTCTGTGTCTTCATTAAGTCATTTTTGACTTTCTGGTTGCCTCCAGATATTTATAACCACAAACAATCTCCACTCACTGCTCTATGATGATGGTTTCTTGTGGTTCAATGGAGTTTCTTCTGAAATCCCTTAAAAGTTCCATAGTGTTTGTAATGTTTAGATGTAGAAAACTCTCCACACACCAGTCAACAAAATCATCTGCCACCGGACCTGGACTGGTTTTATACTCATTCAGTAGGCTTAAGATCAATGAGTCGTCAGCAGATTTTAAGATAAACCTGCTTTAAAATTTACTGAGACAACATTTAGTGTAGAGGACGTGCAAAAGAGGTGAAGGAACAGACCCAGTGGATGAGGAGAGCATGTCAGGCAGACGGCTGTTGACTTTCACTCTTAGAGCCCAGACTCTGAAAAAGTCAGTGGTCTGTTTTCTTCAATGGGACGGAGCTGCCAGTTAGACCCATTGACAGAGAAACACTGGCAGAGTGATAGATAGATAGATAGATAGATAGATAGATAGATAGATAGATAGATAGATAGATAGATAGATAGATAGATAGAGTGAAAGGCACTATATGATAGATAGATAGATAGATAGATAGATAGATAGATAGATAGATAGAGTGAAAGGCACTATATAATAGATAGATAGATAGATAGATAGATAGATAGATAGATAGATAGATA